>JAUMHD010029096.1:0-54374 GCA_032359135.1 Ulvella scutata | reverse complement strand
CCCCCCCCCCGCCCCCCCCCCCCCCCCCCGCAAACGGACCAGCACGGTTGCACCCCTTCAGATCCCTCAGCACCGCTCAAACCTGACCCATCACGGCTCTTGCTGTACCTCAAGCACTCGCGTTGTCGCTCGGTCTCCGCAGCACGCCGGCACTTTTGCATAGCACGCTATCACTCTCCATGCATTACAGTTTCATATGGGTTTCTCTTGTTTCACACTGTTCTGTTAGAAGAGAGCGACCGCCCGGTTCGCAGGCATGCACTTCTTGAGCCGTGTCGCTGCGCCAGCATCGCTGTGAGCCTCACGTGCAGCAGGCATGCATTCATGCTGTACCACACTGGTGATAGCAGCCCTGGGCATGCGGAAATCAAATAGGGCAGGGCCCACACTGCATGGGCTCAGATTCATGCCTCTCTGAAGCAGGCCACCCCTGTAGCCGCACTCACCCTTCCGCATGCAGCCCCAGGCAGCCCTCGCTGTAGTTTTGAGAGGCAGGTTTGGCGACACTTTTCCTTGGTCGCGTTATGTCGAGGTTCCCATGCATGTGTTGTTGCAATGAGCTCTTGGCATGGCAGGCCGCGCCCTGGGTCACAGCACCACGCAGCCCAAGCTGGGGGATAGTAGACCCCTTTCAACGCTGAGGGATGCACTTGAATGTGTGTGCACAATGGCAAGGGCGTGTGTGCTGTGCAGGCCTTGCGTGCCCTGCATCACTCTTGCACACCCCTGCAGTATTTGTATGCAACAGTGTTTTCGGTCGAAAGGTCTTGTCAAGCAGTTGGAAACACCTTTTGACCGTGGTGGCACTTGCATCGCCACTGACACAGCACATGACAGTCACAGTCTATTACAAACGCCGTACCAGAATGGTTCAGCAGGCTCTAGCAGTGTGTAGAGTAAAAAACAAGTATTTCCAACTGTCACTGTACTCACTGTCTAGTCTGGAAACGATCCAACAGGTCTGCAAATGTTGCAGAACCTCGATTCAATCACACAGTTTCTCAATCCAGCACCTATCACTCAAGCCAAACATACATCAACATAGCAACCATCCCCTAACAACCACGGTGCTGTAAAATTTAACCCACACTTCAGCTCTTCAACCGGTAACCTCACAATGGAACTATATACGTGAACACCTTGGCGCTAGGCCAGCTGAAGGCCGCCCACTGAATTGGCGGGCAAGGCTCGCCAGTGAGGCTAGAGCCGACCCCTGGACGGGCATGCAGAGAAGGCTGAGACGCGGAATTGCATAGCAATTCAGTCATCTCATTGGTGGCAACCTCATGCATGCGTGACAACGTCGACATGCATTGGTGATGTGCATGCACTTACAGCCTCAGCCGAACACATGGGCTGGACTATGACATGAGCGCAAAGAGTGCACAGGTCCAGGAACGCCCCCAACAGCCTTCGCTGTGTCTGAGCTGCATGCTCTGAGAAGCCCTTCGGTTTATACAACACTTTCAGGGTTTCCACAGAACACGTCTTGAGCCAAGACTGCGGGTGGCCGCCCTATCACAACCTGGCCCGAACTGTGTGCCGCCCACGCTCCCTCCGGCTGGGCCAGTGATCCGGAACTTTCCCTTGCTGTTGGTATCGTGCCATTCGAGCAGCACACGCAGCATGCAGGCCAGCAGGCTCGCGCCGTGAAGTTTGCTGCTGTCGGCTGCTGCAACCACTTCCGCGTGCAGCCACGCGCAGTTGAATGCCTGCGCCTGCAACATCACACAACACACAGATTCACAGGAATTGCATGCAGATTGGCGGGTCAAGATCATGGAAATGCAGACAGGTTGCAGGACTGATGGCAACACCAGGCCTGCCAGCCGCGCAGCCCTCTGCGTGCGCAGGTGAGGGCTTGGAAGGCGGTGTGCGCACAGTGGGGCGCCCATGGCCCATACCCCTATGCGCATGACCTCCATCATCCTCTGGCTCACGGACATGACAGCTGCATGCATGCATACCTCTTCTGTCGAAGCTCCCCAACCTTGGCGGGGGCGGGGAATGGCAGCTCCTGTGCTTGTCCCTGCATGTGTGAGTGTTGCATCGACACTGGTGCAAGGGCACTGTGTGGAAACGGCATTGAAGGTGCTGGTGCTGTCTTTTCAGCATGATGGCACAAGCACAGCGTACGAGTGGTCCCGGCATCTCTCTGGCCTTGCCACAGCCGCACAGCATAACCGATAGGAGTGAGGATGTGCAGGCCTGCCTCTAGCATGCTTGCCCATAGCTGGGGAGATCGTGCTCTGTAAACATTCTGATTAGCTGTCTCAACGGTTCTCTTGTATTTTGCCCCCATTGGTGCGCGGTGAGTTGTCTGAATGCTAGCCCCTTTGCCAACGTCAGCAGTTGCCGTGAGTAACTGCTTCAACTGATACCCCTGTGTTTGCTGCAAGTGAGGGCTGTAGCTGCAAGGGAGCATGGCCCCCACACGACTACAATTACAGATTGTGACACGGTGCTTTCATCAAGCAGAGGTGATGCATGTTGGAGTGGCGAGCCCTGGTCCGCGCGATGCTGCATGCCCACGCAAAGTGTCTGACTATGTTGAATGCTAAGTTGTGCTTGCAGTCAGACATCTCAACTGCTGTGTGCTTTATAGGCCTAACAAATCACTCTTTCGAGGATTTTTTGGTAACTTCAACTCTGCCTCACCTCAGAAAGCTATCAAGAGGTGTGGGGGAAGAGCAGCGCAGGTCAGTGCACACACAGAGCAAGGCTTGAGCGAACGGCAGTGCAGAGGTCATGCGCACAAGCCAACATCATATGCAGCTCCATGTGTTCGAGGAAGGAGACTAAATTGGTGAAAGGTTACACTGGCAGCACTGAACTATTTGACAAGTGTAGCGGTCCGCGTAGCGCTGCCGGTGCACTGACACACACATGAATCCAAGCCCTCGGCACTGCCGAGTTGGCCAACGCATCAGAGCTGCGCTGATGCGGGCGCAGCGACTACTCCTACAAGCAACACCAGTCCCTCCAACGGCGCTTCTCTTTGGGGGCGGGCACCTCCGTGACGCCTGGGTACTGGTAGGCCAGAGCGGGAGGGGAGGAGGCCGGCAGCAGCGGGGGGATGCTGCTGCCGGCAGAGCCGCCGATCTCGTCTCCTATGACAGGGTCCCCTCCCAGCAGCACGAACTTGAAGTTCAGGTTCCCGGGGCTGCTCGCCTGGGTGCCGCCCCCCTCCGGCTTCTCCACCCTCAGCTCGCAGTAGTTCTGGCGGTTGTTGAAGCGCTCACTCCTCGTCGGAGTTTCATCAATATCAAAGAATTTTGCCACACCTGCATAGCTTGTTCATATGTACGCATTCATGCATGTGACTATTCATATATATATGTTCTGGATACAGCACCTCCAGTGTCGAGGTGCAGGCCCAATTGCTTCAATCCAGTTGTGCGGGAGAGAGAGGGTGCCTTGTGCTGTGACTCTGCGTGAATTGAGAGGAAAAGTAGCTGCGAGTTTGATGAGGTATCAACCGAACAAGCAGCGCACACCTTCTTGGAAGTGCTTCCCGACGTTCTTCAGTGATGTGCATGATTCGATGTATGACACGACCAAGTTTGCGGGAGGCTTGTTGCCTATGGCAGATGTGACAATCTGTGGAATGAATCCTGGATCAAGGGCTTGAACCTGCCCTGGTTTGCCTCTGGACTGCATGAAAGCCAAGGCACAGAGATGCACATCTCCGCTTATGAGGCTAACTCGGATCTGGCTGTGGCTGGCAGCTGCTGCTAACGCTTCCAGAAGCTTCAGTTTTTCCTCAACATGAACTGAGGAGCTCCTGCACAGCTCAATGACACTTGAAAATGGATGTGTGCACAATGTAGTGGATTTCCTTTCATACAAAGAAGCAGGTAAGGGATGCAACTTTGACAACATGTTGCAGCCTAGCACCTGAAGCAAAAGGAGGAGCATGACTGTGAGAAAGTGATCCGCACCAGTGATCCGTTACATCATCCAGAAGATCAGGTTGATCAAAGTGGTTGTATATTTTGTCGTACAGGCCTGCAAACCAGTGCTGATCAAAAAGCTGCTGTACAGAGCGCTCGTAAGCATCTGACCTAGCACAGGCAATCAGCACCTTGAGTACATATAAGCGCAACACTGCGGTTGCTGCTCAGCTTCTAGGACACAGTGGGTCGTAATTGCAGCCTCAGGACGAAGGGAAGAGCGAGGTGCCACGGCAATAATACCACAACGGGTGGGGCTGCAAAACAAGCACCTGTCTTGAATAACAGCCTTGCAGGAGCGTGATTGAAGGCATTCAACAGAGACTCCAGGATTCCCAGGCCTGGGTACACGATCGGGATGGCGCTCAACACTAGCACATGGCTCACTTCTGTTGGGTACTGCTTCATCTGCACGAATGTAAAAACCTGTTCAGGAGCAGGACTGCGTGGTGCAGGCATGTGCTTCATCACAACGCTTCATGATCGTATTAGACCTCGCAAGATTTTGTTGTGCTTGTGAGGGATGCGACGCTGAGGGAGAAGCACCCAGTCAGTACAGTGCAGCCCCCGAGTAACTTATTGTAGCAGTGCTGATATGCATGATATCTCTCATTGAGAGACGAGCTACAAAGAAAGCTCTGTCTATGTCTTTTGTTGCAAGATATGCAGAGAAGGCATTGAAACAGGTGCAGAATGTGCCACTCTGCCAGCATCTTCTGTGACACTGTCATGACACTTAGCTTCTAGTGAGCTTGCTGTAGTCCGGCATAGAAAACAAGACGGCGGTGTGCTGTCTTCAGTGTCACTATGCTTGTGAGACGTGAAGGAGGGTGCGCACTGCCATGATCAGCCAATCAAACGTGCCATCAGACAGGATTCGAGTTCTAGATCGCTGCGATCTTGAGTCAGGGGCAACTACTGCAAGAGATGGCCCCAGCTGAGTTGCAAAGTTGAGTGCATGGAAGGGGCAGTCTGCAGTGGGAGGCACGACACAGAAGCCATCTTCGGGTGCCAGCTGTACTGTAGTGACGAGCTGAAAGATGGCATAGAAACGCTGCGATTGCTCAAATATTGCTCTGAACAGCGGGCTGTTTTGTAGCTTTGCAGGATATGAGCCCCAACCATCGAAAGTGTCGTGGTCATCCCAGGTGTTCACCTGCAGTACTGCCACTCGATGAGACTGCAGCATGTCAAAGACATATAAGTTGTGACTACCATGACAAAGGTTTTACTTCGGTACCATCCAGACAAACCCTCAGTTGTGCTGTAGCGCGTGATAGCATTGTGTTTGTCCTGACTATCACAGCGCGGCCAGCAGTGCTGAAGAAGACGCTTGTGATGTTACTGTTGTTCTATTTCAGTGGTAGTTTTTTGTGTTACTTTCTTTTTTGCTGTTCGGTTTCGTTCCCATTTACTGCCATGCAATCAACCCCTACAGGTCACTTGCGATGGCGAAGACTCCACGCAGCTGCAAGGAATACATGTATATGCCTGCAGCTGCACCATCAGGCCTGCACCATGCTTGTAACGTGTGCATAACCATTACACAGAGTTATTGCCCTCTCTGTGGACAGTATGTTTGTAACAAGCACGCAGTTACTGAACACCTAGCAAGATAACAGTATTAGCGACAAGGAAGGATTCACTGGCACAGCATGTGGCCACCCGTTTTTCCACTGGGCAGCAGCTGAGTGATATCGCACTTGAGGAGTGCTGCGTAGTAGCTCTGCAGCAGGGTGAAAGTGAAGGCATCGCAGGTATGAGCCGACATAGAAGTTGGCAATCTCCTGCTTGGTTGCCTCTGAAGGCTCGTGCATAAGCCTGTTCTGGTTCTTCTCTTCTAGCCACTGCTGTAGGGGCTCACAAACCTGCCATAAATTGTCGTTGTAGAGTTGGTCACCGCCACCCAACAGAGCATGCACTGGTCTCCCTTTTTTAGTTTGCTCTGCATGCTGCCGACATGGCTTGAAAGGACAGGCTTTCCAAACGACACAAGTGCATAGAACTAATAACTGTTGTGAGTTTCGTCCGTCCGGCTGGTCCTGGGGCTGTGTCTGCACGTCGCACTAACCCCAAATGCATGCCAGTTGGATCTTTCGCGCGTGGGAAGACAGTACAGTACAGTTCCCCTATGAGGATGTGCTATTATACAACGTACCTGATATGTTCTTCCACAGCCTATGGCCACAACCACGGCGTTGGTCGTAGCAGCTGTATGCCACAATCCTCCACTCCTCTGCAATGGCCGGTATAGGGATGCTTGCGGAGACAACAGCCGATTCTTCAACACATATGCGATAGTGCAGGGTCTGTGACTCTGTCTGTAGTGGAACAGTAGGCAGTGTCCATCGAATGAACTCCCATGTGTAGGCGGGTTCTTGTGTGCTTTGAACGGTATGAACGTCCAGCGTCACAGATCCATTGAGCCGTATCCACTTTGCTCCGTCTCGCTGAAGCTTCCATTCACAAGCAACGGCTGGGCTCGGATCTGACGTGTGCTTGCGCTTGTGGGCAGCCAAGATGACAGCACTCCAAGTGGTTGACGTGCAACATCCCAAGCGCACAATGGGACCCACAAAATCAGGAAGGGGTTTCTGGTACTCCTCTGGTTCCTCCACGTAGAATCCCATGTTTCAGACTGTTCAGTTTATCAAGCTAATCGAGGGCCCGTGGTGAAGGTCGTCCTTGTGGTGGGCATGAGACCACAGCACAGAAGAAATGATCGCCATCCATACGCAACAAGCTAAGGACAACGGGAGTGCGTCAGGACGGGAGTGCGGAGTGTGTCAGGAGCATGCGCAAACATTCAGAATACACGCTCCCGCGAGAGCTCCCGTCATGACATGTCGATCGCCGCGCGCCATGTGCACACGTGACCACTGCAGCTCGCATGATGGCATAGTTCCTCTCTGTAGTAAATAAATACCTCATTCCGTCATGGCATTGCCCCGAACGCATATCGCTATCGGGCCCAACATCATTCCTCTGCAAACAACTTCGGGCCCGACGTCCGGCCCCAGCGCGCCGGCCAGCGATTCATTGTGACGTCGAGCTCACTGTGAATCGGGACAAATTCACACCATTTTACGAAGACATAGATTTTTTTTATTTGAGACTACAATTATTTGCTGGGAAAGACTTTCGTGATGGTGCTGTTGTGCCATTCGAGTGAAGTGGTGGATGTTTTGTGTTAGTTGATTTTCGCTATTTGGGTTCATGCCTATTTACTACCTTTCAGGTTTGTAAAAGATTATTTGCGCCATTTGAGTGAAGTGGTGGATGTTTTGTGTTAGTTGCTTTTGGCTGTTTGGGTTCATGCCTATTCACTACCTTTCCGGTTTGTAATTAGTTATTATCACAATTATTTGCGCTATCCCCATGGCTCCCTGGGGACACTGGCGCATGGGGTTTTCCAGCTGGAGGCGCAACAGTGATAATCTGGTGCCTGCCGTGGGTGATTGGAGTGCCAAACGAAATCAACAGGTACGAGGTGTTGGTGCATCCGAGTAGCACCGCAGAGGAAGCCACACTGAAACTTCACAAAGGCCCTGCATCTCAGTAGAGAAACCAAGCCAAGGAGATTCTTCCGTCGATGTTTGATTAGTGTGCCTAAGTGGGAAGCATGTCATACGGATCGCAGCCTCCTTCGGGGGGTACTCCACCTGGTCTGTGGAATTTCATTCCGTGGGCGAAGGGGCAGGAAGGGGGCTGTGTCCGACAAAACCGCCGTCTAGGCACCAGAGCCCCAGCAGAGTGATAATTCGGCGCAACATTTATTCGGCGCAATCAACAGCGGGATACAGCGCGACTGGGGGCCCCCTTATCCCTTTTCCCCTTCGTCCACTCTTTATTTACGGCCAGCCTGTGTAGCCGCTGCTGGTGTCCAGTCGCTGATGTGTCCCAGCCGTCATGGTGCCGTGACGTAGTTTTGGGCAGGGTTACGGCCTCGCGAAATAGAAAACTTAGCCGAAAGAAGGCCCTGGGGGTCAAAGATTCGTGCAGGGAAAACCACCAGAAACCCGTAACACACCCGGGGCGAAGAAAAGGTGCAAGGGGGCTCTGGCCGGACCCGAATTAGAGCGCGAGACCTTTGCGTCAAGAACTTGTCACGCAAGCAGGCGACTGCTGAGTTCAAGATAAATCCCAAGATCACTTACTCGGGGACTACGCCATACTCTTAACGATCTTCCGCCTCAGCACCACATGGCAGAGACATGCCACAAAGCGTCATGTGCAGTAGAGAGCAGGAAACATGCAAACCGTTGTGAGCGCTTGCAGTTGTATCGGATACTCACACACTGTACCTGAACCAGAGGGGTTGCCATTGGCTATGATGTGGCCGCAGCGGAGAGTGGACAAGGGCGGGGGCGCAGCAGGGTGCAACCGTATGTAGCGTAGGCGCGCCGGTGAGTGCGCGCTGGCCATGCATGCAACCTGCAAGGTTTCAACCACATTGAGTGTGACAGGGTGAGCAGGCGGCAGCGCAAAGGCAGGCCAGCTGCCGGCGGCCAGATACGCGGCCCTCCAGCCTGCTGAAGAGTAGTTGGATGAATGTTCCGACTGTATCGTAGAGTGAAGGAGCCTGCTGTGCAGTGTGATGGCGCAACAGAAGTAAACGTTCATCAGGAAGCACGCCATACCCGGGAAGGGCTTCGTCCACAGCAATCCCCAAGGCACAGGCCAGTACATGTCTGTTGCAACGGAATACTATACCAACAGGCAGGCCCCACTCCCCTGCCCTTGCTTGCCTGAGCCTGCATGTCCCCACCAGCAGGTGCAAGCCAGCATCCTGTGCGCTCAGGTTTGTGTCATTCACCAGCGATGCCAAGACAAAGCCAACTCATTAGGAACCACACCATACCCACAAAGGGCGAAGCAGGGACATCTCTCAGCATGCCCCGTCCTTGAGCTCACACTCGAGCGCATTTCCACTGAACACCCCGGCACCAGAGTCCCCACCTCTTTTGACACCCCCAACATTGTCAGCCTGCCCAGGCTGTACCCGAACCTGGTGGCTAGGGCTGCAAATGCCAGATACGCTCTAAAGCATACTGTAAACTACAGGGAGTCAATTCACAGGGTATTTAATGAATACGTTGAACAGACATTGTGTTCGCAAAAGGTTCCAGTTACATGAAAATGTTACACATGCACATGTGTGAGTACACAGTATCTACTGTAATTACTGCTGGGCAACTGGCAGCTGTTGCAGTCATGTATAGAGCAGTAGGCCAGCATTTGACAAAGCAGAAATGTGAAAGCAGGCATAGCGTGCCTTGCGTGTGAGCTGGAGATTCGCTTCAGTGTCTTTGAAGTGCTACGCCATTCCTTGCAGTTGAGCTAGAGATGAGTATGGCGCAGTCCCTGAATAACTTGCAGTCCCTGAATAACTTGTGTATTGAGATTTTTGTCGTTTTTGAGTAATTATCGAAAACAATATGGCTACACAAGGCTGGCAAAAAGGAACAACAAACATGGTCCACCTAACATCTGCAGGCGTCTGCTTCATTCTGTGCTGTGAACTTTGTAACAGAGATGGTGCGGTTATGCGCTCATTGATAGTGTATCTCTTCAACATTCAGGGGCCTACATTCCCAAACATGGCACCAGACAGCCCCAGAAAACAAAGATGTAAACGGGTGTTAATTCTTGATGCAACGATTAATTTCGAGTCAAATGGGGGTTGATGGTGTCAATTACAACATTGGTGTTAATATGCGAAAAATGTGGTTGCTAAAATTTCGTGCAATTACCGTCATTTACAACAGGTGCAAGTAACGTGTTAAATGGAGATGAATTAGCTGCTGTAATTTTCAGCCATACTGATGGTGCACTTGCCCGCAGCAAGTGGCGGCCCAGGCGCGCCCCTATTCCTGCCTAGTGCGCTGCTTGTAGCCCTGCCGCTGCTACACATTCTCTGTGGATAGCGCACCTTTCAGCAATCCTCATCGGCCATTGTCGCAGCCGGCACGCCCATTGGATCCACACTGATGAAACGACCTGACTGTTACATGCCCGGAGAGCAGCGCGTTACTGGAGGCAGCTAGCCACTGCCTTGGCACCGCAAGGTGAGCGGCCAGGACAAACTGGGTCTCCTCACGCATTCCTCTGCAGCTCAAGCCTCAAGCCGCAGCACCTCCGGCTCAATGGCCTGCATCGCGCTCAAAGTCTTGCCCTGTGACAACACGCTACTGACCTGCACGAAGCGGTGCTTGCCACCTTGGGCCAGCTGCGAGGCCGTGTTCCATACCCAACCCCCCACCCCCACAAAGGCCACCCGTCCTGTTCACATGCCACTAAGAAAACGTGTCCCTCGCTGTCTCTGATGCTCCACCACCAATAACCGTTGTGATGTGTGCGTCTGCGATTACGAGGTGAGAGCGTCTGGTTTCTGGTCATGTTGGGCTCCAAGATGGTCCGCAGGTGATGCAAACAATGCAAAAATGCACAATGCCTTGGAGCGGTGTATCAAAGGCTCTGGACAGAGTGCCGAAGAGATCCAGGCTGCCAGAACCAACGTGGAGGATTGTCAGAACCCTAAGCTGTGATGAAAGCATTATCTGGCCTGGTGGCGCGAGTGTAGGTTTCCAGGTAGTTGTGCATGGCTCCCGCAGCTACCAACAGCACTGCAGGCCGTGGTGTCATGTTCACAGTTCCTCAGATGGTACAGCGCAGCATAAGATTCATTTTTGGTGCAGGCTCATTCAATCGTCACGGTACCACGAAGGCTGTGCTTGTCTTCTGCATGGAATCTCTCAGAGCATGTTTGTCACTGTGCTGACCTGTTGAGCTACTGCCTAATATAAGGCCGGTTCCAAGATAAACATTCTTTTCGTTGTTGTTTGAGATACCTGATGCTGTGTGATCGTGGGTGTCTTCGATGCCAACATCTTATGCTTCCTCGAAACACAGGTTGCATTGTGGGACCAGATTACTCGCGCCAAGGGGTAGATTGGGCGACATCAAGCGCTCTATCAGTATGAAACTAACTCATTGCATCTTCGACATGGACGGGTTACTGTTGGTGCGTTCTCTCCTGGCTTGCACCAACACATGCAGCACAAATTGTAGCCCAGCCGTTGAACCACGCTCTTCCGCATGCAGAATACAGAGTCATTCTATACAATTGTCCAGCAAAGAATTCTGCAGCGCTTCGGAAAGGAGTTTACTTGGGAACTGAAGGCCAAGATGATGGGTCAGAAAGCCTTGGCTGCAGCAGAGACTCTGGTGTCAGAGCTGGGACTTGAGGGTCAGCTGAAACCCGAAGACTTCGTGAAGGAACGCGAAGAGATGCTTCACACTATGTTTCCCGAAGCAGAACTACTGCCTGGCGTCGCAAAGCTGATCACACATCTGAAGGAAAATAATGTGTGCTCCAAAGCCTGATCCCAAGAGGACGGATTCCATACGTCCATGTACATACACATGCACACAGCAACATGTTGGATATTTGTTGTGGCTGTAACCATCGTGCAGTAGAGTGGGCACCCTGCCCCGTGCAGGGTGATGGTACTCACCACCAAGTCAAGGTTCGCAGTACTAAAGTGCATCGCGGTGCTCGTGCACTGTGCTTGGTGGGCAAGATAAACCCTACCTCAGTCGAAGAAAGCTTCTTGTAGATACCTCCAATGGTTACAAGTCCAAGTTCTGTGCAGGTGCCGATATGTGTTGCGACGTCGAGCCATAAGAGACACTTCGATCTAAAGACCCAGCGGCATGGGCAATTTTTCCAACAATTTGATCATATTATTACCGGAGATAATGTGACCAATGGCAAGCCAGCTCCAGACATATTTTTGAAGGCATGTGACACCTGGGACAGCCCTCCCAGTGCGGACCACTGCCTGGTGTTCGAGGATGCCCCCAGCGGTGTAGCAGCAGCCAAGGCTGCTGGCATGTACTGTGTGATGGTTCCAGACCCCAGTTTAGATCGTGCAAGTACCAGAGAGTCAGATGTTGTCATTAGTAGCCTTGTGGATGTGCCTCTAGAACAGTTCGGGTTGCCTGCATTGCCTGCTGAGTGACAGGTCAGATTTCAGGTCACGGGATGAGCAGTTAAAATTACTTAGATGCAGAACCGTACCCATGCTTGCGTACAGGAGCTCAGGATTTGTACTTCTAGAGAAGCAAGAAGTCGGGGGGTGCCTGCAATGACAGCGCACGAACATGGGCAGAGCATGCTGAAATAGTGAGCAAAAGAACAGGGCACTCCAGTGATCTGGAGTGTTGAGGTGGCTGCTACATTGTGGCCACAACTGCATGCATGAGAATCCTGACCAAATGACTCCCTGGCCAGGGTACTGGCACTGAATGGAAGGCGAGGTTGTTCCACAGGCAACCAGCATGCTGCAAATAAGCAGTGTATTCGCTTCTGGACGCCATCTGCACTGTTGCAACCCCTGTAATATGTCTTGAACTTGCGGAAGCATGTCACTGTGAAAGCAATTTGCCAGCATATCGCAGTCTTTCACGAGAAGAAAGTGTCGCCATCCACTAAATCAATGCCTACTTTGTGTTCAGTGCGCGTTCGCGCTGCGTCTCGAAGAGCAAGCGGGGATAATGCAGCACCTCATGCCCGTCCTTGTCCACCGTATGGCCCGCTCTCAGCGAGTAGGCAAGTAACGAAGAGTCTCCAACGGAACCTAGACAGCAGTACGAAATGTAGTGCGTCTGCTGAGGATCGCAGCCACACCACGGATGTAGTGATTATCGGGAGTGGTGCGTGCCCCTCAGCTGCACATGTGAACACACACACGCCACGCACCCAAACTGAAACAAGGCACAGTTGAACTGCAAATTCGTGTCCAAACGAGAAAATTATAAAGTCTACAGAGAGGGGGCCTGCACGCTGGCTGTATGTATGCGGGCCTTGATTGCAGTGGTTATGTTTGAACGAATGTGTAAAAAAAACCAGTGGCAATTCGCAGTTGCTGGCAGGCGTTGAGCAAGTAGTCAACACATGACAGAGTGACACATTCGTGAGTTGCACGAAGAATGCTCTCAGCATTATTTGCCCTATGTCCAGTGTGCACTACCAAGTGTGAAGACCGCTGCTCAAGCTTGCCTGAAACATATTCGTTTTAAACCCCTCCTGAACGCTTTTATTATCATACGTTCTCTCCTGCGCAAACATCTTGTGTGGAGAGTCACTATGGGGACATCATGCGGTGCCTGCCACAGAGGCATGTGCGTGTGCAGGAATCGGAGGCCTGTGTTGTGCTGCACTTCTCGCTCACTACGGAGTCAGCGTGACTGTGTGCGAGGCGCACTACCACGCTGGTGGTGCAGCGCATGGCTTCGATGTACAGGGATACAAGTTCGATGCTGGTGCGCGGCACCCGACCTGACCTCTCCAGGGCTACCGGATGCGCCCCCACTCTCCCCTAGCCCTGGAAACGCATTTGCATCTCCTGACACAATGGAACAGTACACTTGCTGATAAGTACCAACAGTGCTGCTTCTGGCCCAGTATACGGCACCTGCCCTGCACGTTTTGAATGTGCGCAGGGTTCATGTTCTCCCCTTTCCACCGACTGACCTGCCTTGCTGCTGATGGCCGCTTGCTGCAACTTGCGGATGTCCAAGACTGTTCCAAACACCAAAGTGTCTATTTGTGCTGTTGTGATTCAAAAATAGAGTAAACTTCTCTCCAGCTTATTTCGCTTGCAGGCCCATCCTTTCATGCCGGTCTTTCGGTCACGCCTTCGCCTAATCCTCTGAAGCAAGTGCTGGACATCATTGGTGAGAGTGTGCCATGCAAGCAGTATGACAGATGGATCGTGTACAACCAAGACGGTGAGTTTGAATGTGTGGCGGGCGAGGAGGAGTACAAGCAGGGAATCCTGGCACAGGGCGGCCCGGAGGCCCTAGAGCAGTGGAAGGAGTTGGAGCAGATCATGGAACCGTTACAAGCGGGCGCTGCTCTGTTTCCAGCGGCTGGTATACGGGATGACCTGGGAGCGATCATCACTGCTGGCTACTTTGGTATTCAAGCTGGGTGGACGTTTGCCCAGACCGGGTTGCAAGCAGGCAGGCTGACAGGGCCTTTTTCCAAGGTAGTGGATGAGGTATGGCTGACATCCTTGTTGGCGAGGTAGTATATGCTGTGGTATACTTTCATGTGCTCTGTGGCAGTAGAAGCACTTCATCCGTGTTCCTGCCATGTGGCCACTAGCGCGATCCTGCACCTTTGTATGCCGTATGTAGCCAGTATGTTCACTGATATCTGCTGAAAGAGCTACGAGGTACAGGACATATCTGTGCAGGTGGTCACAAATCCATGGCTGCGCAACTTTATTGACCTGGAGTGCTTTGTGCTCTCAGGCATGCTGGCCAAGGACACAATCACAGCAGAGATGGCATTCATGTTCCAGGAGCGCAACAAGCCTGGGTCTACAATCGACTATCCGATGGGCGGATCAGCAGCGCTGGTAGACGCGCTTGTGCGGGGGATCACCAGCAGAGGTGGGAGGGTGATGCTCAAGACGGCCGTGGAGGAGATAGTGATGGAGCAGGGCAGAGCGGTTGGTGTTCGGCTGAAGTCTAAGGCTGGAAACGGCGACGCAGAGGTGAGCAGTGCATGCTTGAGTGGCAGTAGCCATGCATGCTTGCATGCGCTGTCGCCTCAAGGCGATGTTTCTTGTGCACGCTGCATGGCAGCTTGTGAGTCGCCTGGTGTGTGCTGAGTTGAAGATGAGGCAGGCTAGGTCACATGCAGGTGATTCAGGCTCGAAAATCAGTGGTCAGTAATGCATCCATATGGGACACACAGAAGCTGCTGCCTGAGGACGCAGCGGCAGAGTGGGCACAGACTGCAGCAGACACACCTGCTATCGAGTCCTTCATGCACTTGCACCTGGGCATAGATTCCACCGGCCTGCCATCAGATATGGAGTGCCACCATCTCATCGTCAACGACTGGGGGGACATCAGTGCTGAGCAGAACGTGAGCATCGTGAGCATCCCCACAGTGTTTGACCCGAGCCTGGCGCCTGATGGCAAGGCAGTGCTGCATGCGTACACAGCGGCGAATGAGCCGTGGGAGATATGGGAGGGGGTTGAGCGCGGCACAGACGCTTACGCCAAGCTTAAACATGCGCGGGTGCAGGCCTTGTGGAAGGCGCTTGAGAGGGTGCGCTCGTGGCGGCAAATTGTGGGCCTGCAAGTTGCATGCCATTATTAGCATGTTCGCGTGTACCTGCGTATTAGCAGAGTACACCAAGCTCTGAATATCTGCAAAAAAGCCACCACAAGAACTCAAGAGAGACTGCCAGTCTGTTTGACATGCAAGGTTTCGAGCCAGAGATTCTGCACATATCTGCTACTGGGTTCCAGCCACAGTGTAGACGAACCTTCGTATGAATGGTCTGCTGATTTTCTACAATAGCGCGCTGGGTGCAGGTGATCCCAGACGTCAGGGAGAGAACAGAACTGGAGCTGGTAGGAACACCCCTTACACATCGACGGTACCTCAGGCGACACCAGGGAACGTATGGCCCCGCCATTAGTGCTGCAAACTCCTCATTTCCTCGTGCCACCACCCCAGTACCTGGCCTTCTAGGATGCGGGGACAGCTATCTGCCAGGGATCGGCGTGCCTGCTGCTGCTGCCAGTGGCATGATTGCTGCCAACACACTTGTGCCTCTGCCCAAGCATGTTGAACTTCTCACAAAGCTACAGGTATGAAGGCAGGCTACTGCAAAACGTGTGAAACAGTCTGCATGACTGTGCTTGCTCCATCCATGGGCTCAGCACAGAGTCAGCAGCAGTGAGTGGAGAAAGGCTAGCCTACAGATGATGATGCAGACACGTACAGTCATCGCCGTGAATCAAAAGTTCGATTCTGGTCACGTCACAGCAGTTCATATGTACGAGTCTGATGCTGTGTGACACAGGTGGCTATTGTAACCATCAAAAATAGTATAGCACCCGCTGTACATACACGTGATAGACCGCAGCTCAATCGCTACGTTATTCGACAGTGCAGCAAAGAGAGTCCTGCAATGTTGAACTCATGAAGGCGAGTACTCTGGGAGACATGCAAACATCACCAGATCTTGCCTGATGGCAATAGGACAATCGACAACATTCAACCCTTGCTATGCATCAGAGGAACATGCTGTTCGAGCAGCACTTCCCGAATGTGATCTGATATCAATTGTCTGCTCTGTGGAATCTGCATCTCACGCAGTCTTCATTCGTTGCTGTACTAGTTGTTGCAGTACAAGTGAGCGGCGGGAGAGAAGGAACTGGACAAAAGCCGCGTGTCTACGACCCTTGACCGTCTAAGGACGAGAGCATTGATACTTCGGCGTGGGTGCAGTGCGTTGATTGGTGCGTTCCCATTGTGGGTCTTGTGTCTAAGTATATACGTGCAGAGTGACCAAAACTTCGCGACAAGAATCTGAGTCATCACCCCAATACCTCGATTGACGCCACATGGCCCAGCCCCCAGCGCTCCAGGGCGGAGCAAAGCTCTGTGAAGAAGAGAACATGTGCTGAATATTCACTGCAAAGCTAACAGGTTCATTCGTCAGCGTTGCATGTTCGTCCACGAAGGTTTGCTGTTCTGTTGTTACACGCAACCTCTCCCGCACCTGCGTTGGCACAACAAAGCGCTCACCAAAGCCCATTTTAGTGTGAAGCTGATTAGAAGAGATTAGATATACTACGTTGAATGTGTTTGGGTTGTTTCGGCGCTTCGGCGCTCTCTGTTGTCACAAGCACACGAGCGGTCCGAACCCGCTCGTGAGCAGTACTGAGCCCCCTGGAGCCAGATTGGAATGCAGGTGTGATATTTCCATCATCCCTCTGGTTCCTGCTTCCTCCGTGGCTTTGTATGTGGCATACTTGGGTGCGCCAGTGCACCGTGTATCCTTGTTGGCCCAGGCGTTTTTCGTTATGTTGCAGCATAGGGACAACATAGACGCACGTATAATATATTGAATACTTGTTGATTCGCATCGCATGCGCATTGGCGTGTTGGGCTTTGTGTGAAGACATTTGTCGTCTCACACTATCCTGCCCAGGGGTCAGCGCGTATTGCACATGCCACGCCAGAAACGAGCGTGTCAAAGCATTCGTGACAACTATATTGATATTTGTATGACTTACGACACCGATAGTGTTGAATACTAGTCGTCAACAGAGTGCGAGGACTGTAGATTCACAGTTGTTAGCAGCCTAGGCCCCGCTAGGCTGACAAGGTTGTCGTCCATATAAGGCCAGGCATAGTATACACAATAGTATACGACTGTCGTTTTCGGGCTGTGGAACAGTGCCGTCCTGTAACGCACTCTTTCGAGCACAACGACGGTGCTGGAATTGAGGAACTTCCCGTGCCCACAGCGTTCGCAAAGCATGTGAAAAGCACCGGGTATCGAATTTCACGTCAGTTGTTTCACTTTAGCGTCAGTGCACTCCACGTTGTTGGCACTGTAACAGCAGCACATGGTGTGCAGAACGGCTTGCACGATCGTCATAACATTGAAGCTGTGACCGAAGCTATGCCAGAAGGAATCACTCACGACAACATGATGGGCAAAGTGCGCTTTCTTTTGTCTTTTGAAACGGACAGACCCTTCCAAGAGTTGTGCACCATCCCTGTACAACATTTGCACCCATGCAGGGCCCTTTCTCCATTGAGAGGCTTCAACGTAACGTTAAGACGTCGCCAGGACTAAATATTGATGCCCTGCTCTCTCCAAGAGACGACCTGCGGCTTGGAAAGTCCCCAGACGACCGACATGGTTTGGCAGGAGGTGACAACTATCCCCCAGGCAGCTCTCCGCAGCTCTGCCGTGCCTCTTCAGTCATGGCAGCCCCAGCAAGCCGCTTTGGCGGTCCCTCTCTGATGTCTACATCGCCCATATGCATGCAATCAGCAATCAGCGACCTGATCAACCCAGAGGGCAAGCGCATGCGCACTGAGGAGCTCGATGCGTTGCTCAATTCACAGAAGAAAACCCGTGGAGATGGAGACCTGCTGAGCCTTGTAAGCGATGGAGACCGCATCACGTCCACCCCCCAACGTCTCGAGGACAGCATCCCCCTCGACCTAAAACTCACACCTAGCATGGATAAGGTGTGCCACGCAACAAAGCTCCCGCGTGTTAGCCCACCAGGCTGGGCATGTAACTGGGTTACAGTTGATTGAGATCACGCAGCTATCCTGGGTAAAGTTTGAGTTTGTTGTAGTTCGGTGGCTGCCCTCCCCTCAAGATTCCAGGGCACCGGAACAATGTACCCGCCATTATAGAAAGTAGCAGCCTGGTAGGGCTTGACTGGATGACAAGAGGCTGCTGTGTGCAGAGCAAGAGCAGGTCGCTGCTGGGCACCGGCAACTTGGACACCTTCGATCCATCCCTCTCTGGATTGGCGGCGCTGTTCCCATCCACTGTGCAGGCGCCGACGCTCGGACGCCGCCCGGACGGTGGCCGCCACAGTGAGTTCGTGTCTCACATCACAGCAGCTGTCGAGCTGCTCAACCCCACAGAACAGGACCGCCTGAAGGCACTGTTACGTCAGTCGACGGTCCAAGGAGCTATGGAATCACTGTTGAGCGTCTGCAGCCCCAGTGCGTCTGATGCTGGAGACCTCGTTGGGTCTCATCCACACATGCATGGCAGAGATCAGATGGTGCTGGGCAGCGTCATGCCTCTTCGGATGGAGTCGTTGGCCCCTCAGGGCCCTTCAGACACCTTCACAAACGTCTTACACACCTTTGGGTCCTCCAGGGTGTCCCCCCGTGTGATGGGGGGTGGCCCTTATACCTCGCGCGAGGGAGACTCGATGAGCTGTCTCCCAAGTTCACAGCCAGGCTGCCAAATGGGGCAGCCAGGTAACCCGGAGTACGGATCGGCTCTGCTGGATCAGCTTCAGGCACAGCGGTCCGCTCGCAAACGGGCTGGTTATGCCGATGAAGGGCCCTTGGGCTGTCGGCTGGCCTCTCCGAGGCGGCGTAAGACCGGCCCTCCCTCCAGCCGGGACAAAGTATGGGATCTGCTTACTTTGGTGGAGAAGAAGCAAATTCTTGCAGACCAGATGAGTGCGGCAGAAGGCACCAAGATGCTGCTCGACCGCCGTGCGGCCCAGCTTGGGTGCGATGTTGTGGACATGACTGACGAAGATGACTGGGACATCGGTTTCAAGCTGACCGAGTGTAAGGCCACATCTGAGCCGCTCGCAAAGCCTAAGAACTGCTCCATTTGCTTGAGGTGCGCCCTCGTCACTTGCCCTCGTCTCTAGCTGCAGTGCCCTATAGTAGTCGAGAGTGTGAGTTGACATGACAAGGATTGTGCTTGTGTGCAGGAATGGAGTGGTGTTCCACAGGCACAGCTACTACTGCCGGCGATGTGCACAGCTCTACCGAGCGATCCACCGCAAGAAGACGACTCTGCAGAATGAAGGGCATGCTGGCAGTCAGTAAGTCCGGCTGTCAGGGAAAGCAGAAGCCAGGCAGTTCATGTGTGCTGTGCATTGCCCCAGGCAGACAACTGTTTGGCTTTGTTTTGATTTGTGACGCTGGCTATGTTTGGTGATTGGGGCCTGTGATGTGGTGGTGGCGGGCCACAGGGGCTCCAGCGCCCCGTGAGTGGGTCACGTGAGGCATACTTTTTTCTCAGGATATTAGTTTGAATATGACGAAGATACTTGGTGTGTTTTGAGGCGCACGCTTTCCTCTTGAATAGATCCATCTGCACGAGGACATCATTGGGGGGCGTGCGAATACGCACTGCACGCAGCTGTCTGCGATTCAGACTGCAGATGGAGGGGTTCCTGCAGCTGTGTTCATGGTGACAGTTCTAAACTGCTATATACCCAGCTGCTGCTACTGCGTGTCGCCCAGTGTTGGCTATGGGATACATTCATCAGTTGTGTTTTGGTTTTCTATCTGGGCAGGATGAGGCTGTCTATTTGCTTTGCAGCAGATGAAATAAGATGATTTGTGTGTCTGGCTTGTTGCATTGGTGCTAGAAAAATGCAGTCTCCTTAGAACCAGCAATCTTGCACTAGGCTGACATGTTAAGCTTCGTTTTTACTGCAGGGCACACCATCCTGGATGTCGTGCATTCCCTTTCAGAACCGCAGTTAACTGAGTATGCATGAGGCAGAAGGGGCCACAGTCATTTTAGAGGACAGGGAGAAATTGCAACTCTCACGAGGTCACGTACACTGTAGTTTTAACAATTTGTCAAAGTGATTTCGCGGTCAGTTGTTAACGAAGAGACAACCAAAAGTCACGACTGTTCTGAAGCAAATTGATGAAGAGCCACAGCTTGTATGTCTGCCAAAGGATTCGACACGCATGCTGGCGAACGCAAACAGGACACTATGCTGGTGTCATGTTGCATCGCGATTGCTGACAAGTATTGCAACATGTTTGTAGCGAGCCACAACGTTGTGAACGTTGCCTGCCTGCAGACCAGTATGCATGAAGTACATGTACTTCGGTGGATTGACGTGTTGCCCCTGGTCGTCACGCTGTGCACAACCCAATCTGACGAACAAACTTTTCCTGGAGGAACACTACTCATTCTTACGAAGCAGTAGAACAACAAGGCACCTTCTAAGTACTCACAGGCTGCTCCTTTACTGATGGTGCAGAGCACTTCAGTGCGTTGCTCAGCACAGTGTACGCATGGCCCAGGTGCTCTCGCAGCCAAGGCGTGTACCTGTCAGGTGAAAGCTCGATATCCTCAAGCACCTGCATCAGACTTCAATAAGGGAACACATGTGGAGAACGCTGATGCACTGTGCACCCATACCACCATCGAAGAGCCTTGCTTCCAGACTACAAGTTGAAACGACAGCTGGGTGTCAAGTAACTTTCTTGCACAACACTGCAATCTTGCAGTCAGTGGAATCTGTTCAGTCAGTGGGGAGCTTGTGTAGGGTTGTTGCAGATCGCGTAGCAACCCAGCGCTGCTGCCCATGGACATGGTTCATGCACAGAAAACGATCTGATGTCTGGATCTGAAAGGGTAATTGCTCCATCGCATGCCTGTGGTGTACACACCGTTGTAAAGGGTCTCCACTCCACAGCTTCCACCTCGGCTTCGCAGACGTCCAGAGCTCCACTATAGCCCAGCACCATGAATCCTTGGACAATTTCATTGTCGATAAATCCTGGCTGCTGCATCAGCCCCAACATCACCACAATCTGTTATTCCGTCAATTGCACTGTAACTGTAATGTTGATGCAAGATGTTGTGTGTCCGTGTACATGCATCAGTTTGCTCGGTCTTTGTCACATACCATCGCTCCTGTTGTGCACAGGTGCACAGTGACAGTAATAAAAACGTTTAGATGCACAGAGCAGCAGGTGGTGCCTGTAGTACCGTTCGAGTGAAGTGGTGTTTCATTCATGTTGTGTCCAGCTATTCGGGTTCTTGCGCATTCTGTACATTTCTGGCTTGTGAAGTGAATGTTTGCTGTACACACCTCATATCTGCGCCTGAACGGCGCAGTCAATGGCCCGTGAAGCTGTGATTTCTCAGTCAAATAACAGCTAATGCCCAGCTCTTCACTTAGACCTCGCCGGCAGGCTTCAGCAAAGGATTCGCCAGGGCTGACATGCTCTGCGAGGCTCACGTCCCACAGTCCTGCTCCAATCCTCTTTCTGTAGTCAACAGCAGTCCCTGTCACCAGGTTGGACATGATATGTACCAAGCGTCAGGTACATGCAGCTTTCCAGGACAAGTGTCAAACAGCACCTGTGGGATCTTTGCTGCAGCAACAGGCGTTGATTGGAATCGAATACGAAACAGTGGACCGCCTCTGCACATTCTCGTTGGAGTTGTCAACTTCTGGACTGTGTACCACCCTTTGTAACAAGAATCGAAGAGGGCAGGAATGTGTGCACGGGCATGTGGTACACTCACTGTGCAGGAGGCCTTCTGAATGGACTATCCCCCTTCTAGCGCAATTGTCTACAATGGGCGATTGAACAGTTAGAGATGCTTCATCAAGCACTTCCAACTCCTCTTCCTCATTGTCAGCCAGTGATGGATGACTAGTCATTGTGCGCTGCAGCCCACTACACAGCGGACAGCTGTGAAGTCAATGGACGTGCACCATAAGCGATAGTTAGTGCGCAGGTTGATATGATGTCATCATGTATGCAACATAGATAACTGAAAATTGGACTGATGATCTCTTGATTGCCAACATGCGAGACGCAGATGACCAATGCATATGTGCAATGCGGTAATTGGACATCAAACCGCCGTCTCGATACACTGTAGTACAACAGTGACTTCTACCGCACTTCAAGCGTGGCAGTGATCGTGCACCTTACTTGTGTCGGTATCAGTACAGATTAGTTCTCATTGCTTCTGACTGTGAGCACCTGACCCTTCGTGCCAGACTGCGATTCTTTCCGACGTTTCATAAAGTATCACGGTCCACAAATAGTGCCTTGTATTTCCACATTCCAGGAGCCTCAAGGTCTGTGCAGAAGCCTGCGCATCACGATGCCGGAGAGGCACCAGAGCATCCGCGTGCAGTAAGGGAGTTACACGGAGGAGAGCCTGTTGTCATTTAGCGTGCTGTTTGTGGAGAGGTGTGTTCAAATCGCGTATCGCTGGCTGAATCCAGTCATGCAAGCTCGGTACTTGCGTTCTGGAGCACCACTGCACGAGTTTACACTTGCAGGACTGCATGGCAGCGGACAAGGACAGATCATTCAAGCTTCGCTTCCGGCACTTGGATGGTGACTTGGGTCCATTCCCCTTCCAAGAAAATGCAACGGTGCTGGCCATGAAAAGCCAGGTATGGGAGGAGTGGCCTACGGAAGGGAACTTAGCCGACAAGGTATGATCCATGTTATCAGTTCTCGGGCGTCACAATCAGTGATGTAGTGCAATGCTGGGTCATGCTGTCCCTTGACACCATGCCACCTTGCAGAAGCCTGAAAACGTCCAGCACCTACGATTCTTGTATCAAGGAAAGATCCTGCAAGATGTGTTGACGATCTCGGATCTGAAGCAGCTTCCAGGGGAGATTTTGCCAGACCGCTTAGTGACATTACACCTCGTGGTTGCACCACCAGGGCAGCTGACTGGCTCCGGAACGAGAGGGAAACCCAACGAGACTGCCGACACCACATGTTGCTGCGTACAGTAGCAAACTCAGCAAGAGAGCATGTGCTTCGATGTCTAGCCCAGCCTCAGACCAGGCTGGGAACTGCGGGAATCATAGCAAGGAGTTACCTTGCACTGCACATGGTATTAGCCAACAGCGCATGGCAACCAATACCTCATCGGCTGGTTCTCGTGCGTGGTGAGTGCTTTCCCTGCATATTGAGTGCTCATAGCAAGGTGACGTTGTTTGCTGAAGTCATAACGAGTCCATGCTTTGTGGCTTTGTTTCTGTTTTATTCTCTTTGACGTCCAATGCAGCTGCACACTTTGACAGGTGGCCTGGCACTTGCCTGTCTAGGAACGTACTCCTAGCATTGTGGCAACGGGTTTCAGATCAGAGAGTAGAATCCTGCTTGAATTCTATCAGTATATCTAGGCTGGGGTTGCAAGGTGGGTATAGCAGTGGGAGGTTGATGGTGCACATGGTGGCGCCATCTGCCCACACATGCATCTGGAGGCGTTCCAGAGCATGAACATACCTGCATGCAGCTATCTGCCTGTAAATAATGGCGTTCCACAGTTTGGTGTCAACACAAACTGCAACATGGAGTATGTTTCGAAGGGATGCAGATGGAAATCGAGAGAGTTCGTCGAGCAATGTCTGAGCACACGTGCAATTGTGATATACGTGAAAACAGGTCAAACAGAAACACATGCAAAGTCGGCGTTTATTTTCCCGTCCTAGTGTTCGTGATCTGAGTCAGCGGTGTGACGCCCCTAAAAAGTAAGACGACAGAATTCGAATGGATCGATGTAATTACAGAATGAGCGGTGCACATGTACAGCGTGACCACCCAGGCCGAGCGAGCGTTGTCTGGTTACAGTCTCGCTACAGACGTGTTGCAATACATGTACGTTAATGTGATTACTAACTAGTAATCACATTTCAAGCGCGGCGGAATCTTCGGCAGACATGGGCGGACTGTGGGCGCAAGCACTGCCGCCACAACATGGTGACTGAGGCGACACCAGCGCTGCGGGGATCTCCAGCACCCGTGAGCCTCTATTTCTCTTCTCTGCTGGGAGCTGGACCCATCTGCCTGGGGCTGGGCAAGACCCCTCAACACCGTGGTCACACACCCCGGTGGTCCCACTGCGCTCTCGCGCGCGGCGCTGCGCACACCACCAGCACCACTGCCTCCACCGCATGGAGTCGCAAATATGAAGCCTTTGCCGCCTTCCGGGTGCCCGGTCTCGCCTTTCGTGCCTTTGCTGTGGAGTCGTATGCTACTTGGACACGCAGGGTGTGGAGTACCTCCGCCTTCCTGCCTTTGCTGCCAGCAACACCGTCAACGTGAAGTATGGGGCTTTCCTTGCAAGCGCACATTGGGAAATCAGCATCGCGCTTTTCAAGGGCAGCCATGCATGGCCATGCTGTCTTCCGCTCGGGCATGCGGTTGTACTCTACCGCCAGGGGACACCCTGGGTTGCTCGTGCCCACTGCTGAGGTGGAATTGGGCTGATTTTGTGTGTGCTATTTTGTGTGTGGGCTATTCTGTGTGTGCAATGTAGTGATGCTTGGCCGCCGCTAGGGTTGGTTCTGATGGTTTTTGGCTGGCTTCCGTCCGGTATTGGCCGTTTCTGCTTTATGTCGGCACACTTCTTGTCAAGTTCAGTGCAGGCCGGGGGTGCGCCAACCACCGCCAGTGCTTCCTCCTGTGTCTGCAATGTCTCCATCATTCGCGTTTGTGTGAGCCTGCGCCTCATCGTGAACCTTCTTGCTGAACTTGCCCACCTCAACTCGCCGAGCAGCCGCGCCTACATGGACCGGCCTCCCGCAAGCTCGCCACCGCCACCTGCCGCAGTGACAACAACGTCATGCAAATGTGCACAGCTGGAGTGCATGTGCGGATGGCAGGTGAGGCGCTCCTGCCAGGTCTGCCGTTTCCCACCACTAATGTCACAGGTACTTGGGGCACGTCGCTGCCCGCCACTCCCCGCGCAAGCACCTCCCGCAGTCCCTGCCTCCCGCGGGAGCCACAGACTGGGTGGAAAGCAGTTGGGAGGTCCAGACTGCTCTCCCATCCTGATGCGCGTCATGTATGGCACCACCCAACCACTCCCATGCGCGCCTACACCTTTGTCGCTGCTATGCACGACCGCCATCTCCAGCAGCCCATCTACGTCCCTGTCATTGACTCCCCACTGATTTTCCAGCTGTTCTTTGCAGCGGTCGCACAGCATCCTGCCAGGCAGGATGTACCATTTGTGGCACGCAGGCTTTCACACACCATTTGCATTGCAACTGTGTGGCGCAACAGACCTCAGCGACATGTTTGGTACACAGCAGTATCAGTGCCTCTCCTATACTCTTCTTCTTCTTCGAATCCATCGCTATACTAGTTGTGAAACTCGCTCTGCACGATGTGCCTTTCATGTCTCGAACCTGTTCACTGATGCTTTAGACTGGATTGCATGTGTCCCTGAGATGGCAGGAGGGGTCCTGCGCTAGTGTCGATGCAAAAACACAGGGTTCTGCTGACTGGATTGCAAGCAACTCAGTTGTTTTGGGTCAAGCAATGACGGCCACAAAGCCTCAACATCTTCCTCCAAAGATCAGTTTCACAGCATTGATGTGCGTGCGTACATGACGCAGTCATTAAACGCTAGTGTGCTCAAAGTAGCAACACAAGTTAGTTACAATGTAACGGGTATTCTCAACAGGGTGCCACACGTCCCTACCCTTGCACTCAATCTACACTCACCACAGCCGTTGGCGTAAGCGCTGGGTCAGCATCAGTGTCTTCCCCTGCAGCAGCCTGGCGAGCAGGCACCTCCGCAAACAGTTCCCGCTTCACTTTTGCAGTATCCTCGGCAACCCAACTTACCTTGCAGCCACCACCCAGCTGCGGAGTGTGTGACTGGGGCGGTTGGGACGCTGACGCAAGGGAGACGGAGTCTACGGCACCCCCACTCCGTAGTATCTCCAGCTTCTGTTGCCGGTGCATCGACTCCAAAGTCGCTACCTTTGCGGACTGTTCCTCGTACCTGCAGCACAAATGACAGCCGTCCACAACTGTAGCTTGCTGCATGTTCATGATATAGGCATCATAGTGCAGCTTGAACCCGGGGTAAAATCATTGCCAGGCAGTACTTGGTGTATCAAGGAAATCTAATCTACTTTCATGAACAGGACAGTGTGCCGGGGAGCAAGAGCAGAGCTCACTTTCGATGCCAGTACTGTGCACTCTCCTGCAGAGCCTTGCCCGAGCGTGGTGTGCAGAGGCTGAGTTCTGTTTTCCGACTGGCCAGCGACACCCGGGAGCGGGGGGGTGTTACGTTGCAGGAGCGAGGCTGCAGCGGCGTGACTGCGGGCTGCCGCACACTGACTGGCGTGCCAGAATCTGCCACCGATAGCCGAGACTTCATGCTCTGAATGTGGCAGTGCAGTTGACCCCCTGGTGTACCAGCTGCTTCACCTGCAGGCGCTCTGCACTGTCAATGCTCAGGTGTTGAAATATGCTGGTGGTTGCAGTGCAAGTACTGTGCACAACTGAGCAAAACCAGTGTTGGTATTTGGTGACAGCAGATCGAGACACGCTTGTGTAAACCAAAAGGCAGCAGGTGCACTGGTCTTTGCTGCCAGCACTGCTGCAGTACTTGAACATAACACCAGCTGCATCACGTCATGCTTGGGGGTACGTTCTTGGAGAGCAGCATTGCAAGCAGACACCCTGAGCACCGCACCCCTTGATATGATTTCCATATCGGCCAACTTGTTCATGAAATACTGTTGCTCGCTGACCAGTGCCTGCTGGGCCTGCTTCTGCTTAGCTTTCTCGTCCTTCAGTTGCGCGCGCAGATTTTCTGCATCTTGCTTCGCCTGCACAGGCGAACCAAGCTTCAACTGGCACCTAAAATGCCACAGCCACCATCTTGATGCTGAGATGACAATGAAAAGGGGAAGAAAAGGCTAGGTTCGCGGTGACTTTTCTAGTCTCGTACAAGATGGCGTGTTGCGCCATCTTGCTGTGAAAGTCTGACAAAGCGAGTGAGGTGAGAGAGACCAAGTGCTCGCACATACCTCCCGCAAGCGGGCATCCAGTGCGGTGCACTGATCCCGCAGTGCCATCCGCTGCTTCTCTCCACCAGCTCCAACATCCATATTTCCCGGGGAGGGAGGTGGAGGCAGCTGAGCTTCTGCAAGCTGCCCTCGAACTTCTGCCAGCTCCTGTTCCAGCATTGATGCCCGTGACCTAGCTTCATCCAGATCTCGCTTATTCTGGGCACTGCAACGTGTCATATCAACGATGTCCCGCTGCACAAAACGCATAGTTTGTTTGCATGAAAGCAGGCGCTCTTGGATCGCCAATCCGGTCCCAGTGAGTGCTGTAAATCATACGCACTATTCCAGCACACACACACACACATATATATATATATATATGCCCACAGTTGCTGGCCACCATACCTCCAGTCTGGTGAGGTTCGCTTGCAGTGACTTGTTCTCTGTAGTTGCAGCTTCTCGGTCGCTGGATATTTTCTGCAGCTTGGACTCGAGCTTCTCCTGCTCTTTAGATACCTTCTTGATCGACTCAGACCCGCGGCGCAGCTTCGCATCCAGAGCCTGCTTCTCTGCCACCAGGTCCTTCCTGTCTGCCTCCAGCCTTTCAATACGGCGCTCTGCCTCCTCCAGCTGCACACAATTGCACACTCGCTACTGTTGACATGATATCAACAAACTTCAGACTGTACCACAGGTGAGATCTGCGACACTATGCCCTTGCAAGCTACGACACGGACATTCGCAAGGCACATTCTGAACAGAGAACGTCCGCAATGTCAATAACTAAAAGCACGCCATAAAGACCACTGGCCGGACGCAGTGATGAGCATCCAAGAACTTACAGCGGGCACATGTGTACTGGATGTTCAAGGCAGGACATGTCAGGCTGAGAGCACACGTCTTAACGAGCCCTTGCCTTCTCACCCTCATGGCCAGCTGCAGCTGTACTTGAATCTTGCTGAAGCTTGGTGATAGTGAGCTGCATGTTGTCGATGCGAGTCTCTAAGCAGTCGCTGTGCTTCTTCTGCACATCCACCTGCACCCAAACAAACTCTCGCTTCTTCAATTCCCTGTTAAACATAGTCTTCCAGCTGACATTCGACTATATCATCCTGAGACCCGCTCCCTATTCAACAGCTGCACATGACAGATCAGGCAGACCGTCTTTACACTTACATGCCTGCGCACCTGGCTGCGGAGCGCTTCAACCTCCGATGTTGCATTCTGCACAAGGATCTGGTGCTGTTGCACCTGATCTTGTGCCTCCTTCACCTTATCCCTGAGCGTCTGCGCCTGCTGTTTGAGCTGGTCCCTCTCGCGTTCAAGCTTGGCAACATCTACAGCATCTCTTGCTGGTTCTTTCATCAGGACTTGTTCATCGCTCTGCATTGAAGAATATTCAGTGCGCATAAACATGTGCTGAGTGTACGTGCACTTCCTTCAGCAATCAGCAACCAGAACGTAATCCCTGTCTGCTCTAGAATAAGATGCAGCAACTTTTGAGAGGCATTCAAGTAGTTCGTGGCGCTTTCATGGATGCTGTACTGAGTGGAATCTGCTGCGTAAAAACTCGAGACACACATCAACAGGATTGTGCACACACCTTCACCTTCAGCTCTATTCCCAGCTGGGAGACCTTCTTGCCTGCAGCGTTGGCAGCATTTTCGAGCCGGTTGTTGTCGTTACAAGCTTCTGACAGCTTTGCTTCGGCTGCTGCACACTTGGCTTGCAGTGCACTGACTTCTCTGCTGAAATTGGCACGTTCTGCTGCAAGCATGTTCTCCCTGCAGCAGACCATAACAGTACTTACTTATCGAGATCCACCCCCACCCCCCCACCAGTTCTGAATCTGTGTAGAACAGCCTGTACTTTGTGAGCTTGTCACAAAGCTAATTAGTCAGGTAGCAGCAGCGATGCATACGTTTCAGTCAGCCTGCTGCGCAGACTGTCCATGCTGAGGCCTCGATTCTCTTGATCTAGCTGTCCGCATTGCATCTTGGCTTCTGCATCCTGTAGCTGCACCCGCTGCTTCTCCAGGCTGTGCTGTGCAGACAGGAGCTCATCCTGCAGCCCATCAACCTCCTTTCCACGCTCACGCTCCATAGCCTTCAGCTTCTGTGCAACTTGTGCAAAGGAGCTGTTCACTCGGGCCACCTCTGCTTCAAGCATCTGCAACATACTCAACCAGATGGTGCCACACTGTCTCCTCTGGCACGCCCTGCAAATCACCACATATATGACATGACACACCTTCTTCTGAGACCTCTCGTCCTCAAGCTCCTTTGACATCTGGTACACTGTTGTTTTCTCTTGCTGTAACTCTTCATCCCGTTGTTGCATCTCCTTGACTTTCGCTTCAATTTGAGACGAAAGGCTGAATGTGTACTCATTTCTTTGCTTCACTAACTGCACATATGATACCACCGTACAAAGACTGTGAGGCAACGGGTCTTTTACCCACCATGGAAATTTTGTTGGGACACACTTTGTTGAGTTTGTTATTCTGCTCCTCGAGTTCGTCAACTTGCGCAGCCTTGGAGAAAAGCTCCTGCACAGCGACGATCAGGGTAAGAAACTCAATGAACTTGTGCAGATGGTGCTTGCAGGTTTGTGCGAGGAAATGGACCTGCTGTATCACCTCCTTCTCGCGACGCTGTTCTGCCTGATCCTTCTTTGCAACACTCAAGGTGTTATCCAGATTGTCCATTTGGATAGTTTTCTGCTTAAGCTGCGTCTCGAGCTGCACACAGTCGAATTTTCGGGTGCGGGGTGAACATATCACCAGATGTGCGTGTATCCTGTTGAAAAGGTCTCTCGCGCACCTTGCGCACATGGTCCTGCCCACCAAATATATTCATTCTGAAGTTTGTATCCTTCCCGATGCAATCAAGCTAAAGATGCCGCGCCCAGTAGGAGGCACACGATCCACCACGAGACGAAAGTGACGATATCGCCGGCAGAGCAACAATATTAAGCTCGCAAAGTCTTAGGCGTTTGCCACTACGGTGACATTCAATGTTTTTCATAAGCAACACTATCGCTCTTCATACTCGTATTCGTACACGTACGACTTGGTCAGTCGTAACAACAAGAATTGCATCCGTTTTGTGATCCATTTTTCCGACAGTTTTTGGCCGTGGCAGGGACGTCATCGCAGAGTTTCGCTGCAGCTCGCCCTGGGCGATTAACAAGAATCACAGGTGGGTAGTATATGTTGCGTTGGAGAACTCATCTGAGTGCGGACTTGCATGAGCATCAGGGATGCTGTTGTAAACGAGTACTTGCTGTCCTGCAGACAACCCAAAAACCTGTAAACGGCAACGTCAATGCGGACTGAACATGGCATATGTTTTGGGACGATTGCACGCAGTGGTGTTACAGAATTCTTCCACTGGGCAGCCATTGCGCTGCAGCAGGATGGAGAATGGAGACATGGAACTACAGCCTGAACGCACAGCTACTTTACATGAGGCTCTCCAGGATCCAAGCTACTGGATGAGGATGGACGTGACACGGGAATACGTTGCAATCCAGTCTGTAGCTGCAGGTTCAGACAAGGGTAACTGGTTATATGTCCAGTTTTCAGCCCATAGTGCCAACATGGCTTTTGTCAGCAAGGCCTCTTCTGGAGTGAGGGAGCAACTTGAAGTGCTTCAGGTGAAAGTTTTTGATTGATACCATGCCAGTAAGGAGTGTGATCCCACACACGCGAAGGGGTTGCACTGTGTGCAGTGCAGAAAAACAGGCAGCAACAGTTTCGAAGTGGGTCTGCGTCCTCGGCTATGGGGCGACAGTGGTTGCATGAAGCTGCATATGACTGCAGCAGTGCAAGTAGACCGAGCCCATGCCCCTCCTGATGCAAGTGCAAGCAAGGAGAGCTCTTCATGGCACACTGACGCAGCATCTCCAGACCTACTGGACCTCGCTCTGCGCCTATCACGAAAATTTGCATCCAGGTGCTTGATGCACCAAGTTTGTGACTGATTTCATGGTGTATACGCTTGAAAAAGCTCTCTTGCTGCTCTCTAGAAGTTGAATAACCTTTAATTCCTCAAAAAGCTGGTAATGCTTGAGGAAAATTACAACTGCAGGGCGTGTGGCCTGTCCCGGTGCCAAAAAAGCGTGTTCATGGCCTGGAAAAAGCTGATGGTGGCCGCCAAAGAGCGAGAGAAGAGCGCAACGCAGTGGCACAGGCGATTCAGGTTGCACACCTGCATCCACGCAATGATACAACACAAAGACAGCTGCAGGCAGCTACAAGCAGTAGCACAGCAGCAGAATATGCTGTTGCAATGTCGCTGCTTCACTACCTGGAAGGCGAATTGGATTATGCATGATCGCGCCATGCATGCTGCCCAGGCATCTAGCAGGCGCCTGGACCGTTCCTTGCTTGCGCAGTCACTCAGGGGCTGGGCACAGGTTGCACATCAGCGGCTGCTGAACATCAGCCTTGTTCAGCGCCTGCAGCGTAGATGGATGCAGAGGCTTGGTGTGTCTGTGGTGAGGGCTTGGGTGGAATGTGTGGTTTGTGCGCGTCAAAGGTTCAGGTTGTGGGTGCATGTGGGAATACTCTTGGATGTGCAGCTGCAAAAAACGTGCATGAGTGCATGGTGGAGGATAGCCATTGAGCAGCAAAAGTGGCGCAACAACGCTAGTATCATCCACACCATGCGGATGGGTCAGTCCCTGCGAAAGTTTTTCCTTGTGTGGAAGCGCTTTGCAGTTCAAGGCCGGCAGCTACGGCAACGGTACATCAAGGCATCCGCTGCCACACTCATGGCACTGCTTGCAAGAGTGTGGGAGGCCTGGCAGATGGTGTGGATGGACAGCAGGCACCGCAGGAGGATGCTCATGGGCATGCAGAACCAGCGCCGGCAATGGAGCCTGGCTGCTGCCTTTCGCTCATGGCACCATCACAGCAGGCTTCAGAAATACCAGCACATGCTACTGCAAGGTGAGTGCCTTCCGGTTGGTGGCACCTGTTGGCGTCACCACCGTTGATGAGGCTGGGGTGCCCCGCACACTTTAACTCCTGCCCAAAGAACGGGCTATTACATATCCTGAATGTCCTCTTTCCCTGTCTTGTCCAGATCATGAGCCCCGCCTGGTGACTCAGTGATACTCTTGACCCCAGTATGTATGTGGCGCCAGGGAGGCTGGGAGTGGGGTCACTGCCAAGACTGCAGGCAGATTTTCCCAACCCACTCTGGTGCATGATATAGGCGTGAAGAGAACTCTGTTGTTTGAAGCATCAGCCTGTCTGCTTTGAACCCATTTCTGTCTACAGATGCTGCACTATACTGAGCCTGTGGAGGCATCACGCTGTGCAGAGCGCCTGCAGGCTTTGTGAGGCGGGTGGCCATCAGCAGGATGTCTCATCTGCTCCGTGTATGGAAGCTGCACGTCAGCCACAAGCAACGGATGTGTCTTGCTGTGGACCAGACCGTGAGCTGCTGCAGGCGCCGCGGCACGGCCTGGAGGTTGCAGCAGCTGCTGTGCGTCCTGCTGAGCTGGTCCGCTCAGAGCCGGCCACTGCACTTGGGTCGGGTGCGAGCAAACAGCTTTCATCTTCATAAATTGATGACATCGTGGCATGAGCACTCTACCCTCCAGAAGGCTGTGAGAGGGCGCCGTTGCCGTGCATTGCAACATCTCTATCATCACAGGTGCCCTGTCCATCATAACGTGTGTGCTCATCTTACCAGGCACTGGTGTCCTAGATTGAATCGCAGGCTTGCAGGTGGCTTGCGCGCTTTGTTGGTGCTGTGCTAGACACATTACTCGCTTTTCTTCTTTCGTGGCTCAGTTGTGTCCTTCATGCTGCTTTTTGGCTTTCACGGAGCGACCACAGGCATTCACTTAAGTCTGTGTATTACACCGAACACACAACCTCTAGTTACTCATAAGAAAGACTGTCAGTCCTTTCCTTTTTGAACTGTCAGTATTTTTGGACATGCTAAGTACTTGGTTACATGCTAGACTCCACGTACGTGGAGTCTAGCATGCATGCGCGTGTCACACGCAGCAAGCTGCATGCACTAAGCAACCAGACTGCGATGTATCCAGCCCTTCACACATAAAAAAATGCCAACAACTGGCTAGCAACTCTGTTTGGAATACTGTAGGTGTCGGTGGTGGATGGGTATGTGGCGCTCAGTGGCACAGTTCAGCAGGTGGCAGCGCAGGCGCTCCTCCACTCTGCGCCACTGGCTCGCCCACAAGCAACAGCAGTCAGTATGCAGTGCCTGGAACATCTACTTCAAAGCTTGCAGGAATCAGAAAAGGCTGGTAGTCCAGAATCGACGGAAGCAACTACAGAGAGTGGCTCTCAAGGGCTGGTATGACGGTGTTGTGCAGCTTCGTGCTGCCCGTGCAGCACTTTCATCTTCCCTGTCTCGCATCGTACAGCACCAATTTGCATGCATACTTGCAGCTTGGTGCAATATTTCAAGAAAACGGAGACAGATTAAGAGAGCTCAGCACGTCATGATGCACAGACACAATGCAGGCAGGGTGACAAGAGTTTGGCGTGCGTGGCTAGGGTGCACTGCACAGTATGCTGTGCATCGCAGCCGCCTGCAATCAGCAGGTCATGTGCTGCAAAGCGCTATACGTGCATCTGCGCAGCTGCAGTGTGTGTGGGTGTGCGTCTACCACCTGGTGTTTTTGGATTGCGGTGATGCACTTGTGGGCCTGCATCTCTGCAGCTGCCTCTGTGGTGCCAGCCACATGGCTTGTACTTGCCTGATGCGTTGTTCCAGACACACCCTTGTTGTGTTTTATGTTGCATAAAGATATACCTTAGCTTGCAAAGCTTCATGTGCTCTTTTGTGTGATTCAGCTTTGGAGAACCTCCAGCACCAGATGCAAAGCACGACTGGCTGGGATAGAGCGAGCAAAGCGCAGCAGGCGCCGACGGATACAGCAGGCAGTCATCAGTTGCTGGTGCCAGCAGATAGCCTTGTCTCAACAGCGGCTCTCTGTGATGTTAGCGCTCAGAGCGCCCTCCAGAGAGGCACAGTCGCATGGCCGGGAAGCTTTGCGGCGTTGGCGCAGAGTGGCTTCTCACCGTTGGACTCTCCGACGTTCCCTGCACCGCACCCTGAAGCCACTCTTGCCCGTACTGCTAGGTCTTTACCTGCTGGAGGCATCATGGCTGGGATGGGTTAATTGCAGTCAGCGCAGCAGGCAGACAGATCGGCACAACCGGGCTGTGGGTGAATGGGCTGCTACCTGTGTCCAACGGCAAACAGCAAGATGCAACACAACGATCCTTTCAATAGTTTTGGGTGCCTGGTATGGATTAACAAGGCAGAGGGCCGGCTACAGGCTGCTGCAGAGGGCCATGGTGGGCCAGTCCCAGCGGATGCGCTGCTGGAAAGCGATCAAGGCGTGGACTCTCTTCCAGGAACACCAGGCGGCTGCGCAGTGCGAAAGCATGCGTCAGGTGTGTTCTCTTTTGAGTGATCACTGTTGCATACTTGAGTGAACATTGTTACATACTGTTGATGGATTCGGCGTCCTTTTTAAACTGCCAAGGGCGGGGGCTTTCTCTTCTGCCACGAGATAGATGGCATCAAGTGGGCTTGCTGCATCCATCAAAATGCATGATGTGCAGCACAGCTGTTTATTTCTCAGCACTTCACAGCAGTTTGGCTCCTGCAGGCAGTGTCGTTGCATAGTTTTCACATTATGAGCATCTGCTGGGCCTCTTGGAAGGAGGCAGCGCTCGTGGTTGAGCATGATGCGCTGCGGCAGGCGGCTCAGTACTGGCGGTCCAAGCAAAGGAGTGCCTGCTGGACAGCATGGGTTCGGGGTACAAGTGCTCTGTGGGCAGTGAATAGCTACGTGCACATGCTGCTCCAATGCAAAGTTACGTCTCCTGTCCCTGCACTGACAGCAGGACTCTGTGGGCTTGGGGGCTGCTTGAAGAGATCCTTCAAGACGTGGAGGATCAGTATGGTTGATGCACAGTCGCGCAGAGCCGTGGTGCAGGAGAGGATGTGTCGGCTGCAGGTCATCCTCAACAGCGGTGTGGCTCTCCACATGCATGTGTGGCCCCCATGGCACAAAGTATAATGCTGTCAGGAACAATCTGCAACAACAGCAAGATTCTTCACGGCTGATAACCAACAAGTGTGCCAAGCAAAGTGAAATTCGTGTTGCTTGTGTGAATACAGTGTGTTCCTGTTTGAGTTCCTGCTCTTGTTGGCCCTGTCGGTTTGTAAGTAGTAGAGCGATCGTAGTCAGCGAGTTGAAAGCAGTTTACAGCTGACATTGCTACTGCTACTGTTTCAGTGTTCTGTACTGTGCTAGTAAATACAACAAGATAAGTACCAAAGCTTCTGTACTGAGTTGAGGAAGTAGGTTGAACGTTGACAACTTTCAAAGATCAAGTACATGGAACGAACGGCGCAGGGTCCACAGCTCTGGTGCTGAGGGTGTGGGCTGCAGCGGTGGCGGAGAGCAGATGGCAGCATGCCGCCATGGAGATTGCACTTGCTCAGCGGCGACTCATGCTGCTCATGCTTTACTGGAGACGTTGGGATGCACGCCGCAAGCTGTGTTTAAGGGTAAGAGAGCTGGCCTGCAGATGCTGGGCGCGGCAATCTGGGCAGCTGCTGTCCAAGGCGTGGTGGACATGGAAAACCTCAGTTCTGCACTGCCCAAAATCTGCCGGCACCGCCAGAGATACAGATTCAGGCGCCCCCCAGTGCGTTTATAGTTCATCTTCCGGGGAATGACCACATGTGTGATTGCGCCGTGCTACATTTCTTTTTCAGTGTTGCCCAAGAGATCAACACGGAAAAGAGATCTGGCAACAATTCGACGTGCAGGTGGTACAACCTTGGAACCTGCGGGGAATATGGGACCCTGCCACCATCGGACGGCTGCTTGCTGCCCAGGAAGGCGTCCGAGCAGCAGGCAACCTCCCTGGAGGCCACCCAAACACACCTCTTCACAGGACACGCTCCCGCAGTTCCCCTGCAAGAAGACTCGAGCACTGCATACACAGCCGCAGTAGATGATTGCAGGCATCAGCTGGAGAAGATGCGCTCTGCTGTGTTCCAGAAGTGCACCATGACCTGGCCGCCTCATTCTGCCACCCCGCCAAGACCCTTACGGTCATAAGCATCTGGCCCACCTCAGTGTATACCGGGGAGTGACCACAATAGACATTGCGTACACGATTTGTCATGATCACAGGCGGTGAAACCTGCGGGAGAAAATGGTTGTAGCTTAATGCAGAGCTTGTAAAGAAGGAAGAAGCCCGCTGTGCAGAAGGTACCATCGATTGGTGTGCATGGTCGTGGCATTGTTATCCGTCATTACCGTCGCAGTTTGGACGAGAGTGCTAGAAAAGGGTTTCAGCATGATGCTGTTTTGCCGTTTGAGTGAAGGGTTGGCTTTCTGTGCACGTAGTTTCTGGCTACTTGGGGTATTGCCCATTCACTCCCTTCTCGGCTTGTAAGCGGGCAGATGCAGAAGAAGGTTCCAACGATCAAAGCAGCCTGCAGTACAATAATTTCATGCCTACAACTCATCATGAACATCACCATCCGACTCCCCAATCTCTAAACCAATCGACACATGCTTCAGATTGTCCTGCAGGCTCTTGTCGGTTCGCTTCCATTGCGGTTGAAGTGGATACGCCTGCATGAGCAGCATGCACTCGCAATCACACTTGAAAAGTGAGCACACATATGTGGGTACTGACATGGACATTGTCAAAGGTGACCATCACTCTACCTGCCAAAAGTCGCACTGCTCTCAACTGAATGACAACTTCGACGCTCCAGAATCTGCCACTGGCGCGGCAGTGTAAACAAAACGAAGGAGGGTTGGGCAACAGGAAGAAGGTCATGAGTGTCACATTGCAACATGCATGGCGCAGCAGCTGGCTCACACCCCGCGCATGTACTCGGCAAACAACGGCGCGTCCACGTCTTCCATGCATTCTTCACCGAAGGCCTTCAGCATTGCGAACCTGTGGTTGTGGGTGGGCCTCAAGCAGGAGATGGTTAAGTTGGCAAGGTCCACGCCAGGGGCCACCTCAACAGGAAATCCTGACAATGAACTATCATGTGCCAGCGAAACCGTCACCACCTCTACATCCTTGCTGTCTTCATATTCGTTGGCAGACTTATCTAGAATGCAGTGGCCTCCAAAGTCGCTGGGGAGCCAGCTGCTGGTGTCATCCCAGATACCTGCGAATGTATCTGCCATACATGAAGCACCCACAGGTATGGTCATAATCATAAACCACAAACGACGAACGACGGTGATGATGAAATGAATCCTCTTTGCTAATACAATCACAGGCACCATTGGCGCTATGCATGACCGCATGCGCTCAAACGTGCAGTGAACAGCAAATCACAAATGCACAGAAAGGGTACACCAGTGAGATAAGTTCACCGCCCCAAACGCAGAACTCTGGCACTGCACAGTTTGTGTTGCTGAGGGAGGTGACAGGTGTTGCTGAGGGTGGTGACAGGTGTGCTGCTGCACAGTGACAGTGGTGTTGATGGAGGAGCTGGCAGCGCACCCCCCCGCACAGCGCACGACACAGGGTTTGGGCCCTGGTCATACAGGCACTTGTCCTCCATGGGGGTGACCTTCCACTGCTTCTCGACGACCAGCTCTGCCATCAACGCGTCCTGCGACGTGAACCTGTGGGGGGCCTTCAGAGGCGCAAACCGCAGATCCTCCTCCACCAGCTTCCTCCACCGGTACGCGACAGCCCCCAGATCCGTGTGGCACCACCTCATGCGGTTGCGCTTGCATCTTGGTGCGGCGCCTTCAACCTGCAGCGGCTGTACCTATGAGCTGCACGCAGCCCCTCCCCCGGGAAGCACTGCATCCCTTCTGGAAGCAAACCACACCCGGACAAGGTGTTGGCCCCAGCACTGTCTGAGGTGGGGGGGGGGGGGGGGGGCGAAACAGGTGCACACCACACTGCACCAGGGGGATCTCCATTCACAACGGCCGCAGACAGCGCTAGGCCAAGACATTGGCACAGGCATGCTGACGCGGCATCGTAGCTCTACCGACGATTCAGGGATGGATGAAACAAGATACATATCCGGTGGAGAGCAACACGCGGACACACCTTGAATCTCTCACAGGGGATGCCAGTGGGACGTGAATATCTGCTGTAGAAGTCGAGCGCAACCGCATCAGCCCTTGTTGCCTTGACAATCTCTTCAAAGGCGTGGCTGTGGTACATATTGTCCCCGTTGGTGAATATAACCCACTCGGTGTCTGTGTGACAAGCTGCATGCAATAGTACCTCACCAGGTCGCCGGTGGGACAATTGATGATTTCCTGGGTGATACAATACTGAATCGTAACTACTCAAGACTATCATATCGAAGAAATTGGCAGCTCAAAATAAGTGGAAATTGATTGTTTGGTGTTCGCAATGCACGAGGGGACACACCTCTTGCTGCCTGGTCAGTGAGATCGTACAGTTTCGTGTGATACTCTGGCTGCCACGTTCCATCGTCCTTCTTTGGGCTGTACTCGCTGCCAATCTGCATGAGGTTACAGTGGTACCCACGTGATGACTCAGGGTAGCCGAGTGGATGAAACCAATTGAGAAGAGTATGAGCTCACCATATGTGCGTATATCCAGAGCCTGTCGTCCTCAAAGCCGTTTATGATATCAGTGACGTTTTCGAACGGTGTGCTGTCCATGATGACGAACTGTGCGTCCCATCTGCACTGTGGTAAACAGGCATTACACACTTGTGATAGTACGTGCCTGTGCATGCCTCTGTCCAACCAAACTGAAACACAGCAAGCACTGAACCAAAAATTTGAGTCCATACATTTGTCACGAACACCAACCCAAACACGGCGTAAAGTACCTAGTGTGTGTTTGACTCTTCAAGCTCTGTATCAAGCTCTGAAGAGAACCAGGAGAACCTTCGCCATGCTTCCAGTATGTTCTTATGATTACGCATACACGAGCTTCAGAGGCTTGAGGCCGTGTGGAAATGATTGGAGGGATTGTTATGGAGCTTGAACGCGCAAGCAGTGCAAACAGGGAAACACAAGAACAGCAAAGCGGCCATTTCATGCTACAAATTTTGACGATACAGCATTACTTCCGGCACATTGGCTGACAGGTGCTTCCGCAACGGACTATACCATCGTCAGCAGGCATCCCGTCAGAAGACGATCCGTCAAACCAAGAGCAACAATTCTGCAGCAGACACACGCGAATGGGAAGAAGTTACGGTTCGATGTAATCCCTTCTTCATGTAGTATACTAACTGGTGTCCTCCTGCGGCATCCTGTAGAGGACCAGTTGCTGTCATGCACAATAGCAATTAAAATGTATTTCTGCCCAGCGCTGGAGGGGAAACAGAGTAGCCAGTCTACAGATGACATGAGAATCTGACAGGAGACTCTGACTAAAAGTCCTTTGTGCCCTACCCGATACTCATGATACTACAGCTCTGTGTGGGGTGCTTCCTCCTCTCCAGCACTGTCCGAAGACCAGCTTTCACTAGAACCACTCTCTTCCCCCGTGCTGTCATCGTCTTCTGAATCAGAAGAAAACTGAGTAGCGGTGGGTTGCGAGCTTGCTTCTGAGGACCCACCATCACTACCCTCAGCTTCAGAAACGCCGTCCTCTGTGCCATGCTTTTTCGCCTTGGCAGCTTCCTCGCGCTTGCGGATCTTTTCATTCATGATATGCTGCCTGATGCTACCCACGTCAATGTTTCGTTCCGCACCGAACTTAGGAGCCTGGTACCCAGTGCCATCGCCAATGCTCTTGGTGGTTCCGGAGTGGAACATGTCCAGGATATTATCATTAGCCTGCTTCAAGTTATGCTTGATAGTCCTCTCATCAGGAGAGTACGCGTACATCATATACACCATAAGGCCTGTGCCCACCAGGCCACCAATACGGGTGGCGAGGTGCGACTGTCCATCTTCCGGCTTTCCGAAGGATAGCAGCGGCTTGAAGGCTCCAAGAATGTCCACCTGGTCCGACAACATGTTGGGAAACAGCCAGAACTCGTAGCCTGCAGAAGTTGTTTAATGTGAAGGGCTAAGATGCTGAAGGGCATAGCAGGTCTCTGCTTGACATGAATACTCGGTGCAGAGTGCTTTGGCTGCAGGTGTCCATGCAGAACAGAACCACGATCTAAATATGAATTTATCACGGTGGATGCCGATAGAGAGAGCAGCACCTGTGAGAGTGAACACGAGCATGAAGAGGACCACGCGGATGGCGATGAGGGCGAATATCACACTCAAGAGGCCCAGGAAGAAGTACACGACCGCCAGTCGCAGCTTGTAAGGAGCTAGTGGGAACAGACACAAGGACATTACGACCACTGCCATCATCATGGACAGAGCAATTTGCCATGGAGGCATGGGCCTGTCCTCCAGCCAGCAATAGAATGCCTCTGCACAGACATGCACTCATGACACGAGAATGTAAGTTTCGCCATTCTAAATTCGTTTCCTTTTATACTTGCAACATGAAGCCGTGTGTAGGGAAGTGCAGAGCTGGGAAGCCATGCACAGGAAGGCAATATTCATAGTCATGAACCACCTAGAGTTCACACCTGGGTCCCATGTCTGACCGCTTCGTAGTTTCCTGGCATCCAGTTTCCGAGGAAACTTGACAAGATGCTTCCGCCCTGGGTGCGGCTTCTTGTAGAAGCGGTCACAGGCAAAGACCAGCTGCATCTTCAGCATGGCGTTGCATAGCTCCTCCACCCGCTCCTCAACAGGACGACCTGCAAAGCAACCCGTATGTCTGCAGCCATATTGAACACGAGATTAGTTGATGTCGAACTTGCCTGGCCTCGTTATGACCACTTGAGCACATTGAAACGTAAACCAGGAAGTTGTGTTACTTGTTTCAAGCAGGACAGTTTCGAGCAAGAAACAAACCTGCATCACAGACTCCATCCAGACACTCTGGATTGTTTTCACAGTATCGTAGGAGATCCTTGCCGCGGAAAAACTCCTTTCTGTCTTCCTCTATCACCGCGCTTCGCCATTCTACATTACCTCGGCGACGAGCAACATCACAGAAATCCCTGATAGACTTCTCTCTGTCTTCCTGCACACAATCAGCTCGTGTGTAGACCGCGTTCAGAGTAGACGGCAGCAGGGACGGGCACAGAGATCTAGCTAGATCAGCAACAGATAAACCCTGACCTTCTTCACTCTTCCCATTATCTCTCCCGGGAGGTTGCTTAACAATCAATAGAGGAGGTTCGCTTCAGAAACGCAGTACTGGACTGTGTATGCAGAACCGAGAGAATCAGGCACGGAGTACTCGCTTCTCTCAGTAGGAGTACAGATGTTCTACATACGTATTCAACTGGATTTCATACCAACCAGCTGGATGTTAATCGTGGCAAGCGATGGGCAGAGTTCCCCGCTCAGTGCTGATGAGCAGAGCCCCCCTTTGGGGGTCGTGCCATCCACCTGGACATGTTCCATGGCATGTCCCTCAACAGTCCCACATATTACACTTTCCCCGGAATAACAGTCAGGTATAGCAGCTATGAATGCAATGCGGTGATCCTATCTCCCGCGCTGGTCAAGGCTGTCCAACCAACACAGTGTTGCGCCGTTTATGTGTCCGTTTATAATGCAAGCACTTTCGCATCAATTATGTGATAAGGAAGGCTTTAAGTGACAACAAATGAGAAACCAGCTGAAGCCAGGCTTAGTAGTGCCATGGGAGCTGTTCTTGAATGGCGTGAGGTCAATTCGTGCAGACGGACATAATTGAGACCGAAGTGCTGTGAGACGACATAATAAAAGACTGGATGTGATGTGACTGTGTCTTCAGGCCCCAGCCGTGGTCAGCCACACTCACTAGTATACTATAGTACTGCATGCGCAGATTTGTTTTCCACGGCCGTTGGAAACTGTTGCTTCAGTGCACAGAACTTAGCAGGCCTATCAGGATATTGGAAGTTCGAGACGAGATAGACGGTGGTTGACCATGACGTTGTATAAAAATAGGGCTGCGGTATCACATCGAATCGGCACCTGTCACCGTGGCAAATTTGAACCTCCGGCAGTGGTCAAAGAACGAACGTTGCGAGACATGACGCGAATCGGGAGACATTGCCGATGATGTCAAGTTCTTGATCATGTCATCTACAGCTAGTTGTCCTGTTTGTGCTGTGCGTTCGTGAACTGCAGTCTGAGCTGACTTCAACAGGTATGAGCTCGAGCGAAACTAAGAAGAACAAGAAACCGGGCCTTCCTTCAAAAGCTTCGTCATTCGTGAAGGCGGTAGATGGTTTTCAAGGTGGTCAAGAGGCCATCAGGGCCCTCGTGGATGTGGCTGGAAGGTTGAACGTCAGGTCTGCAGATACATTGCGCAGCATGGCCCGATCTCTGTTTGATAAGGCTATGCTGAGCAAAAAGGAAGAATTGAAGGGCTTGGCCGTGTTGGCAAGGCGTTTATCAGATCGTTTGCCCAGGTACTTGCTTCCAACTGACCAAGCCAAGTTGCTCGGTTGAAGATACCTTGCGGGAACGTAAGAGTGAACCAACACATGCAGAACTGGGACATGTGCAAATGGCGACGTATTTTCTTTCGCAGCTGCATTATATTCACTGTGTGACGGTGAGTTCGAGAGGCTTTGCTCACTGACACCCACAGGTCAGTTCATCTGCTCGGGATCCAATGACGAGAATCAAGAAAATGATGTCCAGCAGCAGAGCACTCCAGCAGAAGACCCAGTGAAGTCCGATGAGGGAGGTAAGGCAGACCTTAGTACAGGTGCCTGCACTGCCCATGCCCCTGGTGAATCCCCAGGGGGCAGGCACGATGCGATACAGCGCCTCGAGGTGCTACAAATGTTCAGTGCGTGCCTGTATACGCAAGATGTAGTGCCTGAGGAGTTTGTTCACAAGCTGTTGGACTTCCACCGCTTCAATGGGGGCTCCTCTTGGCCGAGTGACTTGCGATTCGCCGGACTTGGGAGTGCGGTTGAAATGATGGTATTCTGTGGGAAGCGTCTAGAGAAGCTAGGATCACTGAAGCACGTGATGCCTGACTTTTACACATTTCTTGGGGACGTTGCGCGGGACCCGGCATGTCCTGAAGCTCTGCGCAGTCAGATTCGCCAAACTTTGCAACTGAGGGACAGTGGCTGGGTAGCTGAGGATCAGGGTCCGGTAATTCTTCATGACCCCCCTGTGCTGGGCAGCTAGTGCAACAGTATCCTTGTCTGATATGTATATCATTGAGATGTCAGAGGTTCTGAGCTAGACTCTATTGCTGAAGTGACCCACGAGTCTATGTGAGAGGCTAACCTGCCATCATTTTCAAACTTGTACACTGCATTTCTGCCCGCATTGGGGCCTGCACTTTCATCAACCAAGAGTTCATCCACTGGCAGCGCAAGCCGAGACGTGGACGAAATCAAACAGCCCTCCCACGTTTCAATGTCAGCTATTTTCGGCGGGAATAGTTGAACTTCAATACCATGCTTCTGACACTGTTTAATGATCAGGTCTCGTACTGTGCCCAGCAAGATGCCATCTCCTGCTGTACAGAGCTTGCCGTCCACTATCGCAAAAAAATTGGAGCTCATGCCCTCCAGTACATCACCATCTGCACGGCTTCGCACTTTCAACATCTATTTCGTTTCTGTCTCTGTTTACTCATGTCCCCAAAACCCGTGTACAGAGCATTCATTTCCTGCAAATCTGCTCGTTGAATGCATGGAGAGACTACTGGACACAACAGCAGGAATCGAAAAAGAACCAAAACAGAGACAATCAATCGAAACAGGAGATTGCAGACGGCGTGTATGGAAATTGATTCCCCTCTTGTCCAGTGTAAGGACATTGTGCCAGGGCTGTGCCAAGCAAGAGAAGAATGTTTTCCTATGGCTTGTATCACTCCAACCCCGAAAGAATGGGCCTCGGCGCTCTGAAGAGCGGGGGAGCAGGAAGGGCTGTCACCTAGGGCAGCCGGAGCCAAAACAGTGATTGCATCACGCGGCTGAAACGTACCATCGGATGCAAGAAGAATTTCGTTCACATCATCGGGCTTGCCTGCTTCCAGAGCCTGTCGTTGCCTCACCCACTCACTGTCCTTAGCTGCAGCGGTCTGCCGTGGAACACCCTTCACCTGCATTCGTGCAAGTGCCCACGATGATGACATGTGGCTACTCCTTCCGGACTTGTTGCAACGCCGAGGATGAACTCCAGGCACGTTGAGAACAATTGGTGAACGGGGGTAGGCTGAAATTTGGGCGATGCAGTGACTGCACCTTGACTTTCACGGGAGCTAGTGGGCGTAGGGGCAGGGGGGCCACATGTGCGTCTATGTGAGGGCAACCACCCTCCCAATGAGCCAGAATGGTGAGCTTCAGCTCGCTTCCAGGCGGCAAATTGTCTTCTGGCAGACTGTGAATCGCTGAGCTTAGGGTATCAAGCACCAGTGGACGCAGCTTGGTAGCATTTCTGAACTCAACTGGAGCTTGCGAAGAGTCATTAAGTTCGGACATCAGGGTTGCCGATTCCGCAAGCCTCTCGATGTGGAAGCTCAAATCGAATACATTTATCCTCTTAACCGTGCGGGCTGTCGTATATGCGCCTGAACATGGCGAGGTGTGGAAAAGACTTGCTGCATGCCTACAGGCAGTACTGCATGCGAATCTTACGTGTATGCATACCTCTTGGCGCATTGCGAAGCCACTCTGCAGCTGTTACCATTGTCGTGCTTGCAACTCCAGAGGAGCACACTCCGTACATCCTGGCAGGCTGCAATAGAAACCTCGATGGGCTTTGTCCTGGGAACTACTTCTGTGCTGAATTACAAGTTCCATGGACGGAACAACATAAGGAAATGACTGAATGTGATCTATTTAGCCCGCGCAGTGTACCAAGCTGACTGGAGATGTTTTTGACAAGGTGGGTGTCTGGTTCATTCGTGACCACATGTGTGCACCAGGTGTCTCAGTCACAAACACCACTCAACAAAAACACTAAACGGGAACCGCGCCATACCCAAGAAGGGCTCAACTCATGGCGAAGTACCCAGGCAATCATCAAGCTGTACACACAATGTCACTTGATATCAGAAGCCGTCAAGGTGGTGCACCTGACGTGTGCCGGTCGAGTTCAGCCCAGACTGAGGAGCTGACAGGCATGCCACACGGCGCACGTGCGAGGTGGGGCTTGCGGTGCTTGGCCCTGATTAGCTTTCTCTTGGTGCTCTTTTTCAACATATTCTTGTTTTATTTGTGTTATATGAATATAACACAAATACCGTCTTATATGAGTTTTATCAGTATTGGCCCAGTGTTGGAATCGAATTACACAACCTGCCGCTGAGTGTCAGAGAGCTCTGCAAGCTCACTCACACCTGCCACACCAAGCCATGTTCCTGGCGCTTTGGCACTGCGGGTTTGAGGCCAGAGGGTAGTGGGCAGATGGGAGTGGATTCCCCCCCCTCAGCACCCCGGGCAGGGCCTGTCCCTAAACGGCGTATCCCCCCCCCCCCTCCGGTTTCTGGTGGCACTCTCTCGTTATTCAGCGGGCCGGGTGTGGAGCAAAGCAGCAGGGAAGAAGCTACTCACTGCACCCGAACATCCCAGGGAGAGTGACCGGCGTTACGGGGCACGGGCAGGCGCACGGTCAGCAGGCATAGTAAATAAATTCTCGCAATCACGCCTTCCTTGTGGAAATCTGCCTCACAGATTCCAGATGCGTGTTAACTGGAACCGGTGGTGGGAGGCGGAACATGTGGGCAAACCGCCGAAACTCCATATGGCACCCGAACTCCCACTCATGCAAGGGTGCACACATGCGCACGGGTGCTGCCCCCTGCAGCTCTCGCTGGCAGTCATCCTGAAATGGAGCATCCGGCCCTCAGCATCCCGCACTCGCGGGGGAGTCTTTTAGCCACTGCACTGCTCAGGTGGAAGGCACCGCGCTGCAGACAGGCAGGAGCACGTCTGCACCTCCTCTTAAGAGGAGGTGCAGGCCACCCAGGTCCAGGCTGGGTCACCTAGGAGGAACATGATGCCTCAGGCCAGATGGCAAGCAGTCAGCAACACTACGTCAAAGGGTTGTGGCGGCGGCGAAGGCTCAGTCCCGTTCCTCCGCCGCTTCTTGGTCGCAGAGACAGCTGGCAGGCCCCACCTCCATGCCATACTCTGGCACAGGCTTAATCACAGTATGCAGGATGCGCAGTTTGGCTGCTGCACTTATGCGCTGCAAAGGAAGCACCGGCTGCCAAGAATAGACAGCACGCATGTCTTTGCGGCAAGCAGCGGCAACATGCATGTCCCCCGTCCAGGAGGAGTGCAGCCGCACGCCCTGGAACTTGGCGTCCGCGGTGATCTGGAGAGGGGCAGCACCCCAGGAGAAGGCCTGGAAGCTGTCTGCAGCAAGCACAGGAGGCGCCCCAACCAGGAGAATAGGGCTTCTGTCTGTATTAGCGCGGCATCCCCACTTGTTGGCATGCCGTTTTGCAGCACTTTTGGAGTGGCGGAGGCTGCCACTTCATCGTCCGCATACGGCTATATCACAAGGGTGGGACCCCCAACTGACAGCCCCAGAAGGAAGCCATCAATGAAGGCAGGAAGGGTCACAGGGGGCAGACCTGGGCCACACCACCATGTGCAGCCAATGGTTCTGAGAGTATGCCTTCCACAGACACCTGTGCGCCACTGATAGAGAGCATCTGTAAGGCGCCACATCTTTTCCTTCGTAACTTTGAATGCAGCATGCATTACGCGGTCATAAGCATTGCTGCAGTATAAGAAGAAGAGGCAGGAAATCTCCCCACCCTGTGGCGCACTGCGGCGTGCAAGGAGAACAGTGCATCAGCAACACCCCGCCCTAGCTGGCCGCCATACTGTCGATCATGCGGGGGTGCGCTTAGCACAATGCGGTGTAGGAGCAAGGCAGTGTGCAGCTTGTTGATGGCAGACAGAAGGGCGAGCGCACGATAGCTGGGGCACTGGTTGATGTCACCAGATTTTGATATCGAGATCAAGATGCCTTCGCAGCACCCGGTGGGGGCGCATTCTCGAGTGCGGGCAAGTTCATAAGAGACAGCCAGAGTGCTTCAGCTATTCCGTTTGCAGGCCATCATGGCTGGGGGCTTTGTGGTTGTTTACGTGGGGTAGGGCACGGTTGAGGTCCTCCAAGCATGAGAGGGCAGGGGCGCGCAGACGGTCACTATAGTGTGCAGTAACAGCATATGCTTTATCCCCCGTGGCCATGCAGAGAGCAGTGGTACAAGGGAGCAACACTGACGAGGCTGGCTGTGGATCCTCTTCGAATCCTTATAAATTCTGGCAAAATAAGGGCCGAGTCGAGAGCTTGAAAATTCTGGATCATTTATTCAGGGACTGCAAATTTATGCTGGCTCCTTTATTACGGAGGTTGGGAATCTCCACAATCCTGTAATGCAAGGTTCAGATACTTTAACCAATCCTGTTATCCTCAGCGTTTTATGTGTTTGACAGCGTCAGAAGCTTGAGCATTACAGCAGAAAGAGAAAGAGACACCTGTTGCAAGTTAGGTATTAAGTTGTGGCAACGTAAACTGCGACTTCCGAAGAGCAGGAATGTTGTAAGTGCTTGGAACACAAATTTCTTGACAACATATGTTTATACAGTTGGTCATAAAAATATTGGTCTTGGGGTTGAACTTAAACTCAGGCGCGGGCCCGTCAGTTTCAAGTGCTTTTACAACGAGGTCCCGGGTTCGAACCCCGGTGCGGCCAGAGCCCCCACTCGTTTTTTCTTCAAGCTCCTGAGCCGGGTGCGTGAAGAGTCCGTGGTGGTTTCCCCTTCAACGAATTACATGAATTCCGCCACTGTGGCGCTGAGGCCGAAGCTCAAAATCAGTATGATGTAGTCCGCGAATAATACATTTATTTTATTTATTTCATCGCCTTGTTCCAAGTAGTAAGAAGCCCAAAAGTAAGAGGATCATGATTTTGGCCTATCATTTAGGGGGTCAGAGTTCTGGCCAGTCCTTTGGGGTTGGCCTTCAACCGACACATGTACCCCCTGATGTAGGCTGCTGGTTGTGTTGCTCATGTAAGCTTGCCTTTATACTTTTGAATTGCATGTAGATGAAGATTTCGTCAGGTAAATTGATTATCCACATTGATTTAGCTGTGCTGTCTCTGGGAAGCGGCCACAAGTGTGGGGGTACAAACTTCTGCATGCCGATCCGTTTCACAAATGAGCTGCAACACATGCCTTGAAGCTTGAAAGGAGCCTTGAGACAAGTCATGGAGGTAATCTGAGCCATTTGGCGTAGACATTACAATGCTTCATCATTAAATCCACTGTTATTGATCCAAAGCAAAGAAGCACCCTCTGCACTGCAAACACACAAGGAGCCAACAGGGGATCAGCGACGCATAACAATAAACTCGCAAGAGGACTACCCAATAAACTCAGCCCTACCTTGTCCATGACACGTCCACGTATGCTGACTTGAAGTGATTTTCAACTTGTGTTCCCGCAACTGTGCTTGATCCCATATGGTCAGTGTTCCCCACGACAGAAGCAAGTATCACTGGTAAGTTTACGTGGAATGATGCTAGCAGTTCGGATGCATCAGCAAGCCGCTGCACCTTGCCCCCCACTTGCTCCTGCACCACGTGCTGTTGATACGTGTCAGCAAGAGATACACAAGAGAGGCAGACTGGCTTGTCAACTCCCTTCAGTTTGAACACCCCAGCCTCATGCACCAGAACATCAACACAGTGTGTTTTGTTGCTGGGCACTTGCCCTTCCTGCAGTGGCAAGCACAACTTGAGGCACACTCGAATCAAAGTGTTTGCTACGATAGTACAGCATAATGAGCAGATGCAAGGCACCTGAAAAGCTGGAGGTAGCCTAATGTTCTGTGACTCATCCTCCATGGAGCCGTGCTTGTCCGAGGGAGGCACCGAGCAATCCCATTCACCTGAAGCAACACTCTCTGCTGTCACCCCGCCTTGGTTCGTGTAATCTGCAGATTCTGCCACTGGGCCAGACTTCTGAGGGAGCTCCCTGTCACCAGCATGCACTGGTCTGTTGGCGACATGGTTGGGAGGGAACTCCAGGCCGTGAGATCTCAGAGCAAGCCGACTAGACATCTGCGCTCGAGGGCTGTGCTGTCCATTGGAACCTGATAGATTCCTCCCTGTCACTGAAACATTTCCTGGAGGCCAGCCGTCCCTTGTTAGAGTATCTTGTAGAGCAGACGAGGCTGATAGGAGTCCGAGAGAATCTGACAAGCGCTGACTGGTGTCTTGTTGCCCGGCTGCCACCTGTTCACTGCTCTGCGTCCTGGGCACAGCTCCACCCCATGTCAGAGTGTGTCTTGGCTTGCTCTTTGGGGCACTCCGTTCACTGGCACCTGCGATTCCAAAGAATCCTCGAACAGGATTGCGAGGGCTTTGCTCCATTGACAGAGCCGACTGCGCTGACATTCGCAGGTTCAACACTGTGCCATGATGTTGCTGATCAGTGGCACAGTCGGCCATCTGTGGATATGCCAGATGATTCACGTCAGCCAGCTGTGCCTGGCAGCACTGAGTTAACGGACCATTTTGACGAATTAAGGGGCCCGATTCTTGGCGCATCTCTTCGGAGTACCATGCATCCAGGTAGCAGTCGTCGTCATTCCCAGCCTCATCATTTTCTAGCAGATGAGCTTTGTCTTGCACTTCAACTGCGGTAGCAGAACATCTTGATTTTCTGGTCATGTTTGAAAGCTTGCAGCCTGTAGCTGGATTTCTGTGTTGCAGCATGAGTGATACTCCTTCATCCCTCAAGTATGCTTGATCTGGAACCTGAACGTCACCGCCAACAGACGATCGCCCACTATTACTACGAGATGGCCCAGGTGGGGATGCGTTTCTTTGTGTTCCTTCCTTGGCGAGACGCCTCGCCAATGCCCTACTGGAACTGCAGCCTGGTTTAATGGCCACTCCCCCACCGCGGGGATGTTCACCGTCACTCTTGGTTTCCTGGCTTTTCCAGTACTCAAGAGCCTCTGCAACATGTTCTTGGAGACCGACAATTTGTCCACTTGATGCACAGGCAAGCACACGAGCACAACGGTTAACGAAGGTGCCGAAGTAGTCAGTCCGCCCACTACTACTGTGAAGCACCAAGTCGTCTGGCTGATCAGCGTACACTCCTATATTCGCGCGAATGCCTCGGCCAATGATTCTGCCATCCTTCTTCTGAATTGCAGTGACGTCAACGCTGTCCAAAAGCACTGGCCACTTCACTTCCAACAGGAGCTTGTGCAGGGACAAGCCCCATTCAATGGCAGATGACACCTGCACCTTGGAAACACTTGATCCCTCGATTCAGTGCAGTCCTGCTGCCACAACCACATATGCTAACAGGCCCAATCATACATCCAGATTGTGGCAATGGTGCAAAGAGACTGCAAAGAAGAAACTGCATCGCACCGAATGAAATGAAAGCATGTGAGTACCGTTCCGCTCCTGCACACGACAAAATATCACCCCACAGCATTTGCAGCAAGGCAACTCTGGTACAGAGCCAATCAGTCATAGTACCATACCTTACAACGGTACCCGTGGAAAAGAACCAAAGTTGCTGAAACGCAAAAATTGAAGATTGCCAGGCTCTGTTTTGCACACAGAGCGTGTTTAGACTGCAGCTGCTGGAAGCCATGTGCGGTGCAAAACACAATGCACATGTGCGGAAGCGGAAATCCATGAATCGCTTCATGTACACCAGCTGCTTGAAAGAACGAAATGGCTTTGGGTATGCTAGGAATCCGATACAAGCTGTATGCTTGCACCCGGTAGACGTATTGCAGTCTGACAGCCTGCACAAATATGCCAGGAAACTCTTCTTTATGCACATTGCAATGGCATGGCAGCTGTGTACCTAGATTTCCAGTGCATGTGCCATCTTGTGACCATTCGTGAATGAATACAGCTTTGGCGTCATATGCCATTACTGCTTGATGAAATCAAGCTTTGGCTTATTATTCCAATATTGTCATGAATTCTGCACACGCAGTCACTATGCAGCACAGGTTGGAAGACAATGCAAACCTGGTACACATGCACTTTGCATTCTGGTGGGTGATCCAATTGGTGCATTCCCATGTCAAAAGCAATGTAATCCTTGCCTCCTTCACTGCCAACATCCTGGTGCCTGAGCTTCTCCAGCAATGTGGAACGTCTACAATTAGGTTTTTGATACGTTACGCTGTCGTTTGTGAGCCTCTCTGTGACTGCAACCCTGCCAGCCTTGCTACCTACAAGTATGAAAGCTGAGGCGGCAACAGCGGACCGTGTGCACATATTGAACTGGACCAGCTGTTGAGACTGTACTCACACCGCGTTGCTTGGAAGGGCTGCAAACAGGAAATACAATGCTCTGGGCGAATGCCAAAACTTGCGACAGCCGTGTACAAAGGAGTCTGACTATGCAATGCTTAGTCTAACGACTTTTCACCGCAGGTTAAATCGGCACATACATGAGTACGCATGCAGAATATAAGAACAGCACCCGAGGTGCTCAAGCGCATGCGACTATCCTTCGAGCTGCTGGCAAACACATGCTTACCCCAGGTGCCACCCTGCACGGTTTGGTCCACTGCTTTGCTCACAGAATGAAAGGTTTCAAAAGTCATCAAAACCTGCATAGCAAGTTCTGTGGCCGTCATTCCCTGTCGATCCAACGCTGCAGAAAGTGCACACCCTCACAACTAAAAGTGCAGATAGCAGAGAACATGGCGGCTTCTCTGTGGAATCAACACCTGGCCAGGTGCAGCGCTGCGTGCAAGAGCGGCGGCGATGTCAGCCAATCTGCCTCCGTAGTCAATCTGCCGCCCCTCACGGTGGAAATGAATGTCAGCGCACGGTGCAGTGTGTATCCCAATAGCTGGAAGAATGCCATGAAAGAGTGATTTACCATCTGGGTCGACATGTGCTGCAAATTCGGATCTGGGCAGAGCATTCAAGTACCACTGCACAACGAGCAGCTTCAGTGTCGATGTTCAGGAGGTGCAAGTCTGACTTGGTCAGCGGAGTGCCACGTTGGATGACCCACCTCGGACATCCTTTTCACCTTCAGCACCCCCATCTCCCGCTGCAGTCTGAAGGCTGATGCGAGTGCGTTCCGCGCCTTGTGGAATGATAGAACGATTCGGAAGTTAGTTGGGTCAAACTCTGACACTATGAATTGGGCCTTTCTCTTGTTTTGCTTCAGCATCAACCGAACTTTCTGCACCATTGGATGAACCAGACATCAGTGACGCAATGGAGTACTGGTATCATACCAGAACAGTTTGTAGAGCGTGCCTGGCAGACCTCCATGTACGTCTTTGCTGTCTCTTCTGGTAGAGGAGGCCGATTCCCGTTGTGTTCCAAAGGGTCCATTCGAATGACAACCAGTGTGATTGCATGGGGCGCGCACTGCAGCATTGTAACGTTGCTGTTGGGAGGGTCCTTGATGTAGTCCACTTGCGCATATCCCAGCACATCAGTTACTACTCCTGGTAGAGATAAGCTGGTCTTGGAGCGCAACAGACCTTGAATGCGGCATACTTGCAGGAGACTAGTACACAGAAGAATTCCAGATGCTAGCATTGCGGTGAATGAAAAGAAGGCAACCGAAAGCCATACAAGGTCAGGGTCATATAGCAGGTGCCCTGCATTGGGCAGCGGTAACACTGGATTTGCCAATGCATGCACGTGCTCCGGCAGGACCACGCATGCTTGCTGCACAGAAAAATTTGTTGCTGCAGATGAATGCACCCATGGCAAAGTGCATGTGCAGTCATGATACGAAGTTTGGCCTGGGTCCACCAGCACACGAGTCTGTGGCGAGTCTACTAGTGCGTATTGTGGGCACTGCATTCCTGGCCTCACATTGGTAGTGGAGATTGGAACCAATTCGTTGGCTAGTATGGCATCAGTCAGGTTGACTTGAGATCCCCGCAGATCAATCACAATAGGGGTCTCCCTTTGCCCCCACCTGGGCAAGTGTACTCTGGAGTACATGGTGTCCACTGGTGCAGTTTCACAGAATCCATCTTGACCTGCAGGAACTGGTTTGCTTCCAGCACACAATGTGATGCTATCAGGTTGCACATGGTGAGACTGGGGGATGAGGGGTGCAAACCTGGAGTGTTCGTCAGGTCGATCAACTGGAATTGGGGTGGCGGGTCGGGCAATGCTCTCAGAATGCAACCTAAATTGATGCTGCTATTACCAAGGCTCGCAGCTACGGGTTCCCCTGGGTGGCTGCATGTGGACCACGCATCCACTCCCAGCTGATGTTTAGAGACAATTGCAGATACACTGTCTCTGCGCCTGCACAAGCCAATGGAACGTGCATCGCACAGTTACAAACCAGAAAACCATCGACTGAAGTTTTCAATCATCTTGAATGGCTGCAATGGAACTCCCGGTAGACTGATGGCCAATTTGTGTACAGATGTGGGACCTGTACCTGGCAAACCCTTCTGGCAGCACAAACTGACCACCTGCGCTGCAGCAACGAACATGCGACCCACAACAAGCATTGCTGCAATTGTGTTCATTGTGGAAGAGCTCGTCAAGAGCTGGCAGAAAACCAGGCTGCGCGCGAGACACCATACTGCAACATTCCTCTGGTGTCAGCACACGACACTGTGAAACTAAGCTGCTGGCTACTCTATAAATACGTGTTTCCACGGTAAACACTATGCAGCCAGCCTTGGATAAGTGTACCGTTGCGTATATTCTTGGAGTTGGGTGAATGAATTCGGCGGTTTCTGCGGAGCAGTCAAACGGTAGTGACGTGCTGGCCCAGAACTTCTGAGGGAACTTTTTATTCGGGGACTACGCCATGCTCATTTTACGCTTCGGCCTCAGCGCCACATGTGGCGGAATTCATGTAATTCGTTAAAAGAGAAGCACCAGATGTCAGAAGGTCGAAGAAAAGACGTGAGGTGGCCGGACCCGGACTTGAAACCAGGACCTCGTGTAAAAAGCGGAAGTTTTCTGAAAGAAAACTGCTGTTTGCTGAAAAAATAGAAGAAAACAGCTTGAAATCGCAGAGGCTGGGCTACATGGGATTCACTTTTACAAACCGGAAAGGTAGTAAATAGGCATGAACCCAAACAGCCAAAATCAACTGACACAAAACATCCACCACTTCACTCCAATGGCACATCAGCACCATCACGAAACTCTTTCCCAGCACTCTTAGCCAAACTGCGATAATAGTGACGAAACACAATGCCATGACCACGAGCCAGGGCACAACT
>JAUMHD010029085.1:0-28435 GCA_032359135.1 Ulvella scutata | reverse complement strand
GTGTGTGTGTGTGTGTGTGTGTGTGTGTGTGTGTGTGTGTGTGTGTGTGTGTGTGTGTGTGTGTGTGTGTGTGTTAGTCTTTCAAAGAATACTTTGTTCTAATCGTTGCCACAAACACATCAAGTCCGGGCTGAACATGGCGAACCGATTATATGCAACATGGAAAGGAATGGCCGCTCTTGTGGAAACACATGTGCTCCTTCCTGCAGTTGTAACATGATTTTCCGCCTGAAGACGATTTCACGCATTATCAATGCAACAGCCTCCCGTCAGCAGGCTTAGGATGAAACGCTATGTGTTCTGTACTCCATTGCCATTATGTCTCGCTTACTCAGTGTACCGTATCTGGGATACCTACACTGTGAACCATACCGTCGTGGTAGTTGTTGAGTTCTCAAGGGCTGCACGTCCCAAGCTGGTTATTGCCAGCCATGCAGAAGTGTCTTTGAAAAACACACCAAATTCGAAAACTTTACATCACACGAGGAAGAATACCAGTTCAGCAACATGATATAACCACAGCCGCATCCAGACAGCCCAACACCAATGCCACCTCTGATGAGCTGTCCTCCCGGTATGGACAGTACGCACACGTAACACAGTGGCAGCCTGCTACACGCAGAATGTTCTGTACCCGTGCACTTCCTGTGCGCACGTACTGTGCCGAAATCCATGCCATGCTACATACAACCACACACCACAAGCTTGCCTAGCAAAACGAGGACACCTCCTTCCAGGCTGAACGCCACCACATATGGTGAAGAACATAGCAGTGGCTGCAGACCATCATTGAGTACATGTCTGTGTGCTAAAGTAACTTCACTTCCTGCACCAGGGTAAAAGAAGCATCAAGCATCAGCTAGCATGGGGGCGGTGCAGGCCAGAACAGCCAACCAAGCACTGTGGCATCAGTCATGTTTATGAACTCGCAAAACAAAGCCTAATAGCTTGGTCACATGAAGGCTTGGTGTTGCAGTACTTGGAGGACACGTAACCTGGGGAATTATAAGGATGGAAAGAAGCCCATGGTGATCGTTAATGACCAACACACTGACATGGATAGGTCTTTCTTCTCCATCGGTAGCAACACGTGGCAGCTGAATGCCCAGCATCCCAGCACCCACCCTTTGATCATGAATGATGTCAGGTGCCACATACTCACAGCAGGACAAGTGCCTAAAGTCGGCACATCTCCACCATGCATGTGTCATGCCAGCAGCCGCTACTGTACGCCAGAGCCATGCACGTGGCTCACAGTTGTGCCGGATATCTGCATGTATGGAACCCCAAAGCCCCAATAACTGCTGCGTCTCTATAAAGTGCATTCCTGTACACATTGACCGTCTTTCCAGCTTGCCGCAGGCATTGCTGTTGGCCCCAAAGTATGCGGGTGCCACCCGGCATACCCACCCTGCAACCCTCTCGCTTCCCCCCCTTTGACTGCCCATGAACCTGGAACAACCCCCGACTGCAATCGTGATTCCTGCAAGCCATAGTCAGCACCCCCGCCTAAGACCTAAGAACTGTGTGTGGCGCCTGATTGAGAGAACCACGCCCGGCGCGCTGCATGCTATGAAAGCTGTGCAGCAGCCCAGCGTGTTACTGCGCGGGAGTCATGCCAGTTTCGGCCATGAGTTTTTCCAACTCGAGGTCCTCGGCGGTTTTGGTCGGCGCCGCGGTGGTGGTGGGGGCACTGGGCATCGCAATATCGGGGGTCCCCAATTGCTCCTGGGGCGCTGCAGGCACTGTGGAAAAATCCTCGTCAATCTGCATGTCTGCCAGCTCCTGCACGCACACGATACATTGGCAAAAGCATGCTTTTATGCACCCACTCATACATTCACTCGAGAATGTTTCAGTGCACGAGTGTGCAAATTGCATGACACAAGCCTGATTTCATGCAATCCTAAACTGTGAAACTCCTAACCACGACAGGTACTGATTGGAGTCAGGAGTCATTGGAATTCATGCTGCTTTGCTCTGCTGCTGGCCGGGATACCAATACCAGAGGCCAAACAGAGAATACAGTGAACAGTTGCAGTCGTTATACGGAAGTTCTAGCCCTGTAATATCTGTGACACATCTGTTGCGGTAAGGCAATGGCGAAACACAGAATAGATAAAATGGTAGCAATAGAATGAAACGTATTCAGGGAGCTTGCCAAAGAGACAATATGTCGAATGGACAATTCTGCGACGAGATTAACAAAAGTTGAAGAGGATGAAAACAGAAGCGTTCACAAGGAAATTGCGAATAAAACTTGGCTATTTCAAGAGGCAGCAACAATCATAAGGCGATGATCAGAGAGGGAAGTGCATACATCGAGCTCAGCTTCCAGGTCATCCTCATCGACGCCGGCCATTGTGCTCTGAGCGAGAGCTTCCTGGATTTGGCTCATCTGGTCATTCTGCTCTGCGATCTCATCAAGTACTATATCAACATCCTCGATGTCATTGGCCTTGAGGTTGGCCTTGCCCGCATTGGCAGCTTGTTGCAGTGCAGTGACTGTAAGAATATTGTTCTGGCTCATCTCCATTTGAAGAATCTGCTCTTGTACACGATCTGCGTTCTGCAAGCACCCACACAGTGTACCGTGGTATCATCAGTATGCTGAGAGCGCGTAACGCCGTTCACACTCTCAGAAAATGTGTGAGGGGAAAGCCAGGCAGTCGCTGATGTCCGTTCACAGATCACACTAGTGTTATCATCTGGCCTGAAGCTAGTGCGTTGGGACTTCTACATCACATATCTTGGTACGGTACAACTCATCTCGGAAGCAAAAGGCAGATGAAAACAGTTGCCTCTATGACATCGTTCTTGTGGAGGAAAAAAGGTATTCGGGAGCCACGCCATACCCAAGAAGGGCCTCGGCATCAGCAACCCGAAGGAGTCGGACAAGGGCATACACCCCCAGGCCACATGGGACCAGGAAGGCAAAGACAAAGCCTGCACAGAACGCCGCAAGATGCTACAGGAAAACACAGGGTCACCAACACGGACCGCATCATCAACAACAGCACCAATCAGGAGGACATAAGCAGAAATGATGGAGTACACCGCAGCACCGACACCAGCCTCACATGCCCGCAGGAGCAGAGACGGAACAAGAACCCAAGGGGCACAGTATGTGATCATAGACCCAGAGTCAAAGCAATTTAGACGGCGCGGCTTGCACACCGAGAACTAAGAATCCTTAATTTGTGAATGCGCAGTATGTGCAAAACTCTACAAAGCGCTTGAAGTTGGAAGACTTATTGCAGAATGCTGTCTTTGAGTGTGGTGCTGCCTTGCACAGCATTATTGGTTTGAAGCAGTGATGCACACCGTGCTCAAACTACAGAGCGAGAGTTACATGCGAACAGACCATTAGCAAAAAAAGACGGCACTGGGCGAACATTTGCATGAAGGAGGCGGAGCTTACATTCTGAACTGCCATGGCTTGCTTCTCGAGCATCTTCTTTCTTCTCAACACAAGCTTGGCTTTCTCTTTCTGCCCCTTCTGTAACAGCGCTTTAACTTCATTCTGCTCCTTCTCTATCCTTCGATGCAAGTCTGCGAGCTTGGCTTCATTATCCTCTGCATTTGATCTCAAGTTCTGAAGTGCAGATTCTGTCTTCTTCTGCGCAGCCATTTTCGAGGAATCTGCAATGCACAAGGAAACATGTCAGTCTGAATTAACTCTATTATGAACCAAGCTTTCATAGGGTGTAGCTGTGCGTGGAATGTGTTGAAGAAGTCACCGCACACTTGGCCACTTGCACAATGACAAGGGCAGCAAGTATGGATGCTCCGGAAAGGTGCCAGCAAGCCAAGCCATGCGAATGTAACTTCAAGCTGGTGTCGGGAAAATTCTGCCCGCGCAAATCACAAGTTCATACATGCACACCGAAATTGGCAGGCACCTGCTTGCGCACCAACCTCCCAGCACACTGGATGCGCCCATAAACAGAAACACGAGAAAATCAAATTGGCAGTAAGAATTTCATAAGTAGTAGTCATCAAGGCAGGATCTGATCTCCTTCCGAATCTGTTGCCATGGCAATGCTCTCCATACACTACCATGATGCAGGACTGCCAGCCGCTATACCAGAAACAATAGAAAATTTGACTACGTAACATTACCTGCAGCTACGGGCATGCCTCACAGTGCAAAATAGAACACGACACTGCAGTCAACAAGTAAGGTACAACTACGGAAGTATACATGCTTGGGAGCCTATGAAACACCACATATCACAACAGAGAGTTCACAAGCTGAAATCGTCGCAACCGGTGGGACGGTCCAATGGTGTTGCGAAACAATCGATATTGCCATCACTCAATGACAAATTGGTTCTTCGTTGGGAGTCACAAGCTCCATGAGCTCAGTAAAACGTCTCTTATGGCGAATTATTACCACTGCGTGGCGTTTATGTATACTACTGATGAACGACCCGCAGATGGCTTGTTGCGCACCTTTGCTCGATCCTGCGCCTCCGCCTCCACCGCCTCCGAACATGCGCTTGAAGGCGTCCATCACGACAAAGTGCAGCTGTCTCACGTATTACGGTGCAGCGCTGGACAGCAAGCTTCTACCTTGCTGCTTCACACACTCACACTCCCACACAATATGCCAAGTCTCGAAGTGTCTGACCGATTTCGTCGCAACAGTGTATGTAGTGACAAACGAATGTTTGACGTTCATGTTCTTCGCTTGTCTGCCAGGTATGTGTGATGTTGTGCACATAAGCCACACCTCCACCTGGTCTTCCATGACCTTCCGAACAGTTTTCAACACTGTGAATCAAAAGCATCGCTGAACATATCACCTGGGCAGCTTGGTCAATGTGAAGGCACAAACTGCGCTGTGAGCTAGATATTCCGCATAGCCTAGTGTTTCCACACAAGCACGGTTCTAAGCACACACCGGCATTGTACGCTGCAAGGCAGTGCAAGCTACAGAAGTAGATCACAGAATATGAGGAAGACTTTGCTGAATAATGCGAAGGAACTCATTGTTTCTGGATCTTGTAGTCCAGAAACAACATGGAGGCCTGGAGAGAGAGAGAGAGAGAGGCCAGAGAGAGAGAGATCAGAGAGAGAGAGAGAGAGATCAGAGAGAGAGAGAGAGGCCTCTTGAGACAAAGAGGAGTCTAGAACAGAGGAGGACGAGAGATAGAACTGATTCTATCTCTCACACGCGGTTTCATCCGCCAGACAGGCGTGCTGCAGACACTAATGGAGTAGAATGAAGCAGCAACATCTTGCTGAGCTTGCGGGCTTACAGGCGGAGGAGCATACAGCCAGTCACTGTGTCCTGAAAAATCGAAGGCAGGATATGCACTGAAACGGTACTAGTTCCTCTTCTCGATGTTTGAAGCTCACAAAATAGTGCAGCCATGTAGTTGAGTGAACTAGGAACAGTAGAAGAGATGTGGACTCATTTATACTCATGTTCTATCCACAACCTGAGAGCCACTACTGCTTGCTCGTTTCGAGCCAGTTGGAGCATAGAATTGAAGTACTTACACTCTCTCTCGGTTCGTCTTCATCTCTATCTATCCTTTTCATATTCCATTCTCCGTTTTCTAAGCATCAGACTGTTCGTTTTTCCAATCAGTCCCTTAATTTCCAGATCTACAGCCGAAATGAAAGTGCCGCCATGCCGCAACTGCCTGGAAGAAGTGCCAACAACATTCCTGCGCCGTTGGCGTGGACAGATTTGCCGTTGCTACGCCTGAATCATGCCAGTTTCCTCCATCAGTTTTTCCAATTCCAGATCCTCAGCTGTCTTACCTGCTGTGGCTGCCGTCGTCGGTGCCACCGGCAACGCCTGATCTATTTTGACACGGCCGTGAGGAGCTGCAGGAACAGATGAGAAGGCCACATCTACCTGCTCTTCAGCAAGTTCCTACATAGCACGAAAAACAGAGTTGATAACAAGCACTGCTATATCCAGTATGCATCCCAACATCCTGGACACTGTGGCCTTCCACTTCTGCTGCTGCCAACATACAGTGAGTCTAACGCATACTTGATGTTGACACATTGGTCAAATCGCTCAAGACTATGAATCCAGACAGCAATACATTGATATCATCAATCGCATGCAATGTTATTGTTGTTGCAGTTGCCGGATGCGAAGCTCCACATTTCCTTGTGCAAGAAAGGAAACAAAACAGCACACGATTCAAGCACGACGTGACATGAAAGAAGCCCATTCAAGGGCACAATAAACAGAACACAGAGCAGGGCATACGTCAAGCTCAGCCAACAACTCGTCTTCATCAACCTCAGGCATTGTGCTCTGGCCCAAAGCCTCCTGGATCTGGTTCATCTGGTCATTCTGCTCTGCAATTTCATCAAGCACAGTGTCAACATCATCGATGTTGTTAGCCTTCAGGTTTGCCTTTCCAGCTGCAGCAGCCTGCTGCAGTGCCATGACAGTCTGGATGTTGTTTTGAGCAGACTCTGTCATCAGGATCTGCTCTTGCAGACGATCAGCGTTCTGCAAACACGTTCGATGCATTGTGTAAACATTCTCTTCTCCAACACAGTGACCCCTCAGCTGCTGCGATAGAGATATGCCTCTCAGCTGTTGTGGGGCAAAGAGTATGTCACTTTTTTCAAATCAGGGTGTCCTCCTAGCAGCTTTGCAGGGCTTGCGGCCATGTTCAAGAGCACACAGCTCTGGGCAACATCTGCCTGGCAGATGCCAGATCCGACAACAAGTATCCAGAAAAAATCAGCCCGTTTTCGCAATCCAAAAAGACAGTGAAGGAACACATGTCCAGAAGCAGCATGCAAGAACAACACCACTGTATCAGATGCTATACACATATAGAACACATGTCCAGGTATGCACATACAAGAGGCACCAGGTTCATGAATGTTGTACTCCGTCGTTTTGGCCTCCGTGGGTATGACATTGTTCTTGGTTAGTTGGGTTCTTTGGCCCTGATCTGGGGGATCGTTTGGCCCCGGCAGCATGTGCCACTGTGAAGCCAGATGGAGAGCATGCAGTGCCGTTCCTATTGACGCAAACATTGTTCCACATGGCTGGTTGGAACAGGAAGCCCTCATGTCACAAACAGAAAGGAGAGGTGAGGTAAGCATGGTAGCATAAACGTTTCTCGAGTCCTGCTTGTTGCAAGGCACGACTGCCTGGGTCACCCACAGAAGTGTGACATGCCTCAAGACTGGAAAGCATGAGCAACATGCCATTTTATGACTTTGAAGACATGCAGTGTAGCTACCTCTCTCTCTCTCTCTCTCTTTGCTTTGGACAATTTCAAAGGATCGATTAGCCGGGGAGATATTCTATGCCAGGGCACTTCTTAAACGAGCTGAGCAGGCAGTAAATGGAAAAGAACTTGAAATTCCAGAAGCCTTCTTCTGAGATTCTATGGTGCCATTCGAATGAAGTGGACGTTTTGTTTTGTGATAGCTGCTACGCCCAGGAACCAACTGAAGCAGGGTGACTGCAGAGGGCCCAAGCTTAGGGGAATCTTCGTGTATACGTGCATACAGTTTCTACTGCTACAGCATTTCAAACTGTCTTCGTTACTTTGGGGGCTCATGTGTTGGCTGGATTCTGTGCAATAGCTAGGCCTTGTGTACACAGAAAGAGACAAGGAGCAAGAAGCATAGGAACACTACAGTAAACACACAATTACAAGAGGGCTGTAAGTGGACGCTTACATTCTGGACTGCTGTTGCCTGCTTCTCAAGGACTTTTTTCCTCCTGAGAGCAACCCTTGCTCTTTCCCGATGCCCCTGTTTTAGCAGGGACTTTACTTGTTTGTCAACATCCTCGATTCGACGGTGTATATCCGAAAGCTTAGCCTCTGTGTCTTCAGCTGTGGCGTGAAGGGTTTGCAGAGCCCCTTCGGAAGATTTCTGGGCTTTATCCTTGGATTTTCCTGTAGAAAGTTCACACATATGCATCCGGATGTATGGATGTGCCCCTGGAGCAGGGGGGGTGAATGTGGCATTGCCATGCATGGCTGTGATGTGTACGAACAACTGGATACGAATGTAACAATCGAACTAGTGTATGAAATAGCGTGAGATCGCAGAATTGCACATGTTGTCCAAAGAAGAGCTGACATTTGAGATCCAGGCTCACCCCGACATATAGGTCACGACCTTTGAATGCTGGGTTAGTTTAAAAATATTTTTTTGTGGGCCAACCTATTGCAAAGAAAAAAACTATTGGCCAAGATTGGTAGCTTTTACTGGGCCCACTCACCATGTACACCTTCCATTCTGGACCGAATTACAGCGATCTCGAGTTGAGACTGCAGTTCTGTTGTGCCATTCGAGTTAGGCGGACGTGTTTTTGTTGCATATTCAGTCTAGATATCTATATGCTCGGCCTTGAACCGCCTTTACTGCTTTTGTAGACAGGCAGGCAGGTTTTCCAACGGAGAACTAAGAAGAGAACCATAGAAGACACCTGGCACAGCACATGAGCTGGGAAATTCGTCCGAATCAACTGTAAATCACGTTTGTGGCCAGTTAAAAGCTTGAAAAGAAGAGTGCAAGAGTAATAAACCGGCGTGTCCCGTTTGTATCGGTGATGAATGGATGGGTGATGACAAAACGGTGTCTTGCTTGTGGCTCCTTCTTCTGTGCATTCTGGACCGCTTTAAACTACACCAACCATCGCTATCACTCGATTCCAAGGGTAATGTTGCCCCGTACGCAGGCATTGTGTTTGCCAGTTGGTTGATTGCTGAAGGCTGATTGTGCGAAGCATGAAGTGAAGCCAATGATCCTACCACCTGATGTATGAAGTAACCTGTAAGCTTGATATGCAGCTTACTGTGTGTTTACCGGCATCCTGCATCCGAGACTGGTGTGATCCAGAAGATATACATCGATATATCGATGCACAATGCGAGCACCAGCGCAAGTGCAAATTGCATGCCACCGCCTCAACGCTGAAGCTCTCATAGATTCTGTCAGATTTAAGCATATGCGATACTAACTCAGCTATCTGGCAGGTATGGAATACGTAGTTTGTGTCAGATACATCTCAGCTGGCTCGACAAGAAATCTGTCTTTGGCAACCAGGCGGAGCAGCACCACGAAAGAAGTACCCGACATCGCAAACACTATTTATTTCAGCCGACAATCGCTCCTGCATGTCGAGCACAAGAAAGATGAGGGGTGTACTGAACCAGTTGTTATGACGTGTTCCTTGCCTTGCATGTACAGCTATATGCCCACCAAAGGCTGTCACAACAGAACAGTGTGCAACATGTACTGTGCGTTACAGCAGAAGATGATTTACAGTGGGTGTGCGCACCTCCGCTGCTCCCGCTGCCGCTACCCCCGAACATCCTTCGGAAGTATCCGTTGCCGCTCATCGCGACTTCACGTGCGGGCGCGCACGCAACTATATCAAGAATAGTGTTTACAAGGGAAGCTTCGCAGGCGGTTCTTATAAGCGTGAGCGGCTGCTTGCAGCCTGCACACTGCTATTAGCGAAACACAATCACTCAGTGACGAGCACCTGCGGCTGTCACAGCCTAGCTCCCTACAAGAAGCATTGTATACCGGTTTGGGGGGAGTTAGATTGACTTTCTTGTCCTGTTCTCTCGCTCACTGTGGCTGTGAACTTTCAGAACCTACACACATGCGGTCGAGGGATCGGCCAATTCCATGACCTTGAGACCGAAGTTGATCAATTGTACAGTTGCAACACTGCTCAAAACAAGAGCACATGCGCTTTCTTCGGTCGTAGGGATTGCCGTCAGCGTACTCGCAGGTCTGTTCCAGAACATACTGACGCTCATCGCTGCTACAGCTATAAAGCAACAACAAGACTAACCAGCACGGTATTCCCAAGCATTGGTATCTGCTGTGAAGTTTGATTTCCTTTGAGAGTTCTGTGCACGGGTGCTTCGCGTCGGCTTCTTCTTGCGGCGTGAGTTCCAGGGTGACGTGCATACTCACCGCCACAGCAGCGGTACCCTTCAAGCTGGCATCAACCACACAAGCTCGCTCTTGCCCTCGTTCGCTGTTCCGGTGCTCCACCGCGGCGAGCTTCATTCGCGGTCGCGGCACCATGGCGAACATACACATCGACAAAGGCTTAGCGATGCTGGACGATATAATGGCTAGGAAAGGAGCCAAGATTGCTGGTGAATTTCTCCTTCGAGATCTGCCTCCGTTTCATATTGTCGTCCTTTCTGTGTTCAAGATGAAAGGTTCCTGGGAATATCATGTTGCTTGAATACCTGAATCTCCAGGCTCGCTCGTGTTTCGAGAGAAGCCACAAGTATGTACATTGTATGCCCCTGTGCTGCGTTACTATACAGGTAACAGTCATATATGCTCACAAATGCCATCACACAGACCTAATTCTATGTTCACCCCCTGTGTGACATACCGCACTGGCTGCATCCATTAAATGTACAGCAGCATGTTAACAGGTTTGTATGGGTTGCAATTTACTGGTCACTGTTTTCTCCGTCATGCGCTGGATGCTTTGCCCATGTTTTGCTGCTCGTGACCCAGGAAAGGTCTGACATAACAGTTTATCAGAGCAGTCTGACTGGTAAGCAAAGCTGAAGTCGTGATCTGCTCAGGTGTTTCACCTTGCTCAGGGTGTTCATGTTGGTAGGTCAACACATAGGTAGGCACAACGCATGCAACAGAACAGTCCGAAGCTTGGGAATTGATGTCACATTCTAGAACAGGCCACACAGTAGCATATACAGCGGTACTGTGCAAGCACACAGTCCATCAGAAGGGACACATCATACCAAGGCAACAAAACCATCCGAAGTCAGTATGTTGATGTTTCAGCCACCTGGAAAGGCCTGAGTAGGTGCTCAGAAGTTGCTTACCTAAAGTGCATGCATGCAGGCGCTCGCAGTGTCACCGCCCCAGCCTCGGCATCCCCTATAGCCACAGCGGTGCCAGTTCAAGATGACTCAGCTCCAGCACCGAATGTGCGTGGGGAGCTGAGGCGGCTTTTCACTAGTGCGATCAGTGCTGCGTTTCCGGAAGCTTCTGCGGATGTGGCTTTGGTGCCCTGCGCGAACCCCAAGTTCGGAGACTACCAATGTATGCCAGGTTCTCTCAAAGCTGCCTTTTTAGTTCTGTACAAGCCCAGGGATCGGAGCTGTCTGTACGTATTCGCTGAAGATGAACGGAAACATCGGGATGACAGAACTTGCATGCATGCAGGTAATAACGCAATGGCAATTTTCGGATCAATGAAGGGGAAGCCGGGTGCTCCCAAGAACCCCAGGGAGGTGGCACAGGCGATCCTGGACAAGCTGGACCCATCCAGTGAGGCAATGATCAGTGGCACCTCGTGCGCTCCTAGCCACTGTTCTACCTCCCAAGGATCCTTAAGGACGCCTTTGAAAACGACGGCCTTGATTAATATTGATATGAGTAAACCTGCGTGTTGATAAATGTGCCTCTAAATGTCCAGTAACAAGCTGGGTATCAAGGTAGTCAGTAGGCATGAAACCCAAATGTCCCAAAGCAACTAACACTCAGAAGAGCACCACATCTCTCGAACTGAACCTGCATGTGCGTATAAATGAAATTACATGTCACCGTAAGTGCACCTGCTTCTACCTGTCTGTGACACCACCGCCAGGGGCACAGCACCACCACCTGTGCCACCACCTGTCACCACTTACCAAGGTGGCATGTCCATGTGTAGTACTTAATAACAGTTCGACGTATTGGTCACGCCCTGCCAGGCCATGTCAAGCCATTTTTATGTTGGAATCAGTGTCATATTTTGTGGACACTTCTGCGTGACATACGTTGTATAGTGCTGGGAAAGACTTTCGTGATGGTGCTGTTGTGCCATTCGAGTGAAGTGGTGGATGTTTTCTGTTACTTTCTTTTGGCTATTTGGGTTCATGCCTATTCACTACCTTTCCGGTTTGTAGACGTTGTATGTTAGTAGATTCATGTCGTATGGGTCACACGCATGAGTGGCTAAGGGGTGCCATGCAGGCTCGCAGGCCCCGGATTCATCAACATCAAACTGCAGCGGGGATGGCTTGCGGACCACATCCGTGGTATGCTCATGCATGGGCCCGCGTCGATTGTTCCCACTATGAATAAGCGAGTGGTGGTCGACTTTTCGGCCCCCAATGTGGCGAAGGAAATGCATGTAGGGCATCTCAGGTGTGATTCAGGAACAGTGTCCAGAGACGATCGAGGCACGCTTTTGCAGTTTTCTTACAAGCACAGTATGTTTTGTGCTTTCCCTTTCTTTTCGAGGTTCGCAGGAGACTGCGGAATGTTCCAGTACTCGCTGTACTGCGGTTGATATGCATGATATGCATGCATATCTGACAAGACCACCCTGCAGGGCCGTGCTACACTGCACACTGCTGTGCTAGTTGCTTATTATGCAATACAGGTACTACCTATTACCATCCCAGGTGTTGCCTAAAAAGACTCATCCATCACAATGTTCTGCAATGCATGGCTACCTACCACTAGAAGCTGGCGCCAGCTGGCGATGGTTTCTTGGCTGCATAGTAGTTGCATGTGGCACCAGCGTGCCCCCAGTGTTACACACGGTCATGCATCATTGCAGGTTGATACGTTGGTTATCAGGTGATTTGTTGAGGAGTTTCGGGTGTCCTGCCCAAGTCAAACATTCGCACCGCTTTGGCCTTGCATTCAGGTCGACAATTCTCGGAGACACAATCTGCAACACACTGGAGCTCTGCGGCGCGGACGTGGTGCGCCTAAACCACATCGGCGACTGGGGCACGCAGTTCGGCATGCTCATCCAGTTCATGCGTGAGCGCGAGGGCGGCCTCGACGCCGACGCGTCTACAGGGGTGTCCGATCTCATGGCTTTGTACAAGTGTGCGCTCGCGACTTGGCACCAGAATATCAAGCACTCAAGCACTCGATATCCTGGTTTTGTACACATGCATGCATCACATGTATGTGACTTGGTACCCTTTGTTATGATTCTGTCTACAAGTGCCTGTTTGCCCCTGGACTTCTGGCTGCCTCAGAAATACTCACGCCGTTATGAGGACTATGGCGTGAAGCAGGGGTACCGTTATTGACAACTTGTCCGCCACTGTCAGCCAAATCAATTAACGTGTATCGTGGCCACCCAGGAACATCATGATTTTTTTTGCAATTAACACTCCCCAAACAGAATACTGTAAAGCATTTAGCTGACATCATTAGTCTTTCCCCATCCCTTAACTATACCCCTGGCGTGAACAAAAAGGAAGAAAAAACAAAAAACGCTGTGTGGTTGGTGCAGGGCGTCCAAGAAGAGGTTTGACGATGATGAGGGTTTCAAGACGAGGGCGCGCGAGGCGGTGACTAAGCTGCAGAGCGGCGATGACGAGTCGCTGCGGGCATGGGGCCGCATCTGCGACGCGTCCCGGCAGGAGTTCCAGAAGATCTACGACCGCCTGGGCGTCTCTCTTGAGGTGTGCGCGCCATGCATGCCTGCCGTGTTGCCTGATTGGCCGTTCTCTGATTGGCCCAGGGCCTTCCTTCGGGGACGGATTGTTCTATAAAGCGTTTTGGACGACCCCTACGGCTGGACGGCGTCGTCGCGGTTATGCAAGAAGACTTTTTGTGTTAGTTTTTAATTGAGGTTTCTTTGGAGAATGCCGGAATTGTCAGACGATGAAGTTTGAATGCATGAAGTGTGAACGCATGAAGAGTGATTGCATGAACATAATTGTGTGAACTGTGAATGCAAGAACGGAATGCGTTGTGCGAGGGTTTGTTCAGGAGCGCGGGGAATCGTACTATAATCCGGTGCTGCCAGACGTTGTGGAGAAGCTAGCGGAAGCGGGTATTCTGGAAGATTCTAATGGTGCGAAAGTCGTGTGGACCGAGCCGGAGGTGGAGGGGGCGCCGCCACTCATGGTGCAAAAGAGCGATGGGGGCTTCGGCTACGCTAGGTGAGTGAGCACATCCCAAGGCCTCTTCTACACGTACAGTCCAGTCAAGATAACTCGTACCACTTTAACTCGTACTCGTTCCAACTCGCACGAAGAAGAACTTGCTGCACAAAACAGCAAGATCAAGCCAAAATTCGATGCGCTAACTCGTTCTCGTCTTAACCTGACCGATTTTTTGGTGCACATAGGGGTACGAGTCAACATGACTCTACTGTACATGCAACAACACCTTGTTGAACATGGCCAGTCTTTGCACAACTAACTGTGATTTAGCCGCTGTCCATGTGTGATGTCCCACGGTCAAGGTGTACATGTGGACAGTGGCAGGCGTAACTCCACAGAATGGCTCATGTACCAAACGGTAAAGGTAGACTGGCTGTATTCAACCCTACACATCTAAAAGAAGACCTCACCTTGTCCTGGTACGAAGCCAAGGTCACTGACCACTGAGGCATGTAGCGCTGCACCAGTGTTCCTCGTCGGCGCCCTTGGCTTCATCCACACTTTTTCGCATAGCGTTCATGTGCATTTCAGGTTGGATCAGCCAACCTGAAAAGCAGTTCCTGTGCAAGACACAAATCCCAAGACACAACAAATTCTTCCTATCATCATCTATCAGCTGATGCTGCTTCAGTAACAACACAGCACCGCCAGGCTCTGCCGATACGCATGTTTCACACGTCCTTTTCATACTTGATGTTCTTTGAATTCAAATTCAAACCTGTTGCATTTTGAATTTTGTGTTTTAAACCTGAGTATAATATTAAAACTTTCAAGTACGCATGCAGCACAGACATGGCCGCGGTTCGGCAGCGACTCACCATCGAGAAGGCTGACTGGATCATCTACGTCACTGATGTTGGCCAGTCGCAGCATTTCAAGGCGGTATTCAAAGCCGCTCGCATGGCCGGGTGGCTACCAGAGGAAGGTGCAACGCATGGGCCGAAAGTCGACCATGTCGGATTCGGACTCGTTTTGGGCGAGGACGGAAAGCGGCTACGGACCCGAAACGCAACAGACGTGCGCTCCCCATCCGATCCACCTGCAAGCACCACCCTTGGTTCAGCTAGGATTGTTCTAGTCTAGTAAGCAAACCCAATATAAAACCCTCGTACAGTGCAGTCCTGATTCGTCGTGCACCTGTGTCATGTCAAAAAAAGCCTGGCCAGTGATACAAACCCGAGCAACTGAGTGGATTTTGTATGGGAACGCGCTTGCGAACGTGTTAACAAAGTATATGAAAAGAAAGCCGACGTGCAGTGGAAAACGAGCTATCGTAGGTGCGACGAATCGGTTACTGAAGACAACAGCTCGTCATTGTAACGAAACCATTCGTTACAATCATTGTAAAGAAACCATTCGTTACAATCATTTTAACGAAACCATTCGCTACAATCATTGTAAGGAAACCATTCGTTACAGCATAGAGCAGCCCTGATTGAGCACGAGGTACATAGTACAGATGTCAAAGGCTGTACTGTTTCTTTTTCCCTGCAGAATGTGAGGCTGGTGGATCTTCTTGACGAGGCTCGTGACAGCTGCGCTGCTACCATCCGTTCACGCCGTGAAGAATCCGGGGAGCCCATCGATGAGGTAACATGACTCCCAGCCTGAAATTCACACTCTCTCTGCTGCCTGAGTCAACCGCTGTATGTTTTTCTTTCTCCTTGTGGCTACTGGTATCTTCATGCATGAGTGCATGCATGCATGAATGAAACGGTGGCGTTTTTAATGCATTGTGGCCCGCAACTTGTGTGTAACTTACTGAACGTGTGGCTACAGGCGGAAATCGCTCATGCCGCAGCTGCGCTGGGGTACGGCGCAGTCAAGTATGCGGATCTGAAAAACTCTCGGTTGACTAACTACAAGTTCTCGTTCGAGGCCATGCTTGCGCTCAAGGGCAACACCGCAGTCTACCTCCTGTATGCGCACGCACGAATTGCCGGAATTGTGCGAAAGAGTGGGAAAGATGTTGATGAGTTGGCCAAAACTACCCAAATTGTTTTGGGTACTCCACAGGAGGTGTGAGCTCCTGACACGAGCCATTCTATGGCGTTATGCCTGGCACTCCATAGAACATTACATTTACATACTCACTTACATACTTATTACTTACTTACTCGAGTGAAGTGGTGGATATTTTGTCTTAGTTCCTTTTGGCTATTTGGGCTCATGCCTATTCACTACCTTTCTGGTTTGTAAAGGTGTACTTATATACATACTTTACATTTACTTCTGTAGAGTGCGGTGACTGGGTGGCAGCTCTCTACACGACTCGAACCGGACTCAGAACGCCGGCTCTTGCTCAAAGTCTCCGGAGCCTTCTTCACAGTGCGCACGCACGCTCCGACATCCGCTACACGTGAGAGAACCGCCCTAACCTACTCGTTTTGCTATACTCTTGAAACTGGAAGTTATGCTTCAGAGAGTGTGCTGGGAAAGACTTTCGTGATGGTGCTTTTGTGCCATTCGAGTGAAGTGTTGGATGTTTTGTGTTTGTTGATTTTGGATGTTTGGGTTCATGCCTATTTACTACCTTTCCGGTTTGTAATGAAGGTTCTGAGCCGTGCAGATAGTTTTTTTTGTTGGTAAACTAATCGGAAACCGCGCCATACGCAAAGAACCTTCAGCGTCAGAAGCTTGGCCCTGCGCTCCAGAATAACGTCTGCAGTGGTGTGAAGGCAGGCCTCCTGCATGCCCAATACATTGCTGCAGGCCCAACCCATTCACAGACATATTAATAGACCTGTGCCAATATACGGAGGGCATGATCTACAGCGAACCTCTCACTCACAACCTGGACAAACAAACACTATGCAGAATCAAAGTGCAAAGAAAAGCGGAAGCTTTTGTTTGCACAGTAAGAGACTGAGTCGTGCGAAGCGCGCGAAGCCTTGTAGGCCTGGCCCAATATACGGAGGGCATGTGAGATTATGCGGAGGGCAGTTGGCAAAACGTATACTTTCGTATATCATCCTTTTGATGGGGATTTTGACACTCTTTTATGGGCACTACACCTCCAGAAACGTTTAATGTGTTTGGTGTATGGAAATATACGATCTGGCAAATGCAGAATCGTATATTGGCACAGCCCTACATTTTAAGCATGTCAGCATTCGGCGCGCCTGATTTCTTTTCCTGCAGACAGAAGCGCTTTGGTCTCCTGAAGCAATTCAGTGCAGCGCAGGGGCATCGTGTCAGCCAAATTAATTAAACTTCTATCGTGGCCACCCCGGAAAATCGTGAATTGGTACATGTAATAGCCCCCCAGAAGATTACTTAAAATCATTTGGCTGACATAGTCTTTCCCCATTCTTTAACTGCAGCGCCATGCAGGGCCCAGCGCACGGCCTCAGCGTGTTGGAGTACCACCGTGGATATACACCATCTGGGCAGCGTTTCCAGAGCTATTTTAATAGTTTTCCGCATTGCTCTGAGCCCTGGGGGGCCGATATGTGTTATCATATCGATGCCCAAGAATAAATACAAGAGACCAAATATAGTTTTACAAACCGGAAAGGTAGTAAATAGGCATGAACCCAAATAACAAATACCCTCAAAAGACACCGAAATGGGCTTTAATTGTGTCCCCAGTATGGCACACTTTTTATGTCGGTCACTTCTGGCTGATTGGGTTCATCCCTATTCACTACCTTTCCAGTTTACAAATTCACGACAGAACCGATAGAGTTTTCGAAACATTTTACCGCTTGGGGCAAGTGGTCAAAAGAGGCGAGTGCTCTGCAGGAGGCTCTGGCTCTGCACCTCGCTAAATTCCCCGAAGCTGTAGAGGACTCGCTCGAGGAGCTGCTACCCAACCGTGTCACTGAGTACCTCTACAACCTCACTGAGTGCTACAATGGTTTCTATGCGGAGTGCAAAGTTGTGGGCACCCCTGAGGAGGACTCCAGGCTGCTGCTGTGCGAGTGCAGCGCCTCTGTCATGCGCGCATGCTTCAAGTTGCTGGGAATTACCCCGTTGTACCGAATATGAGTGCGTGCATGTGCCTTGGGCTCGTGCATGGATCAGGTGACTGTGTCAGTTGAAGGATGCTTTGGCTGTGAGGTGGTGGTGGTGGTGGTAGTGGTGGTGGTATGCATGTGAAGCTTTTGCGCGCGAACTTTTGCACGCGAAGCTTTTGCACGCGAAGCTTGAGCATGAGAGCTTTGGCGTGTTAGGTTTTGTATGTGTCGAGCACGCCCGACACCGTCGATGCAATAGCATCGCGCCACATGCAAGAGAGCCTGCTTCTGGATGTTGCAATGAATGGATGTGTGAGCGTGCCACAGTGCGGCATGCGCATCCTGTGGAAGTATGCATCTGGTCTGGTCGCGCCGTTACATCAAGTTCCGACAATATTTGAAACCGCAGTCTTGGTTCTTGCTCTCAAGAAGGTCGGATGAACAAGCATCAATTTAATGAACGGACACACAGGAAGCTCGCGTACTGGTGCGAGCAGGAACCAAAGCGCTGTGATTGATGCTAGATCATATTTAAGCGCACACAAGTTAGAGATTTCGCTCAGACAACCTACTTTCCAAACTGTGTGATCATTTGCTCAGGCACTTTTTGCATCATCAGGAACCCTGGGGCATCATTACGTCATCAGGAGGCCGGTTGACAGGCGTCGATTATTCTGCTGATGATTGTTTCTGAGTCCCCTGGCAGTTTAAGGCTACCAACATGCATTAACATTCCTCATTCCTAACACAAAACATCGTAACACATGTTTCAAAGACGATGACATACTGTTTTCTGGCGATAGCAATCATGAATGCTGTCGCCTGCTATCGGCATTCATAAACACCGTTCTCGACATCGTATTTTGTCGATTCTGACGCCTGTCAACTCTCAACTCCTCTCTCTGCTGTACTACACAACTTTGCATGCATGCCGAAGGTCACACATCACCTCCCCTATCACTCTGTGATAGCAAGGGAAGAAAATTGCGTTGAAAGGAATCGATCCGAACCCCTAACACTCTTGAGCGCAGGGCTCCACCCGCCAACTTTCTACACTGCATCGTCTCTCCTTGCACAAAGGCTTCGAATGCGTCGCAGAAACCAGAGCCATTCTCACGCGCTGAACCCCTTGTTTGAGAATCTGTTCCGCGCTTCGAACACCAATGGCGAGTTTTCGGCCACTGCTCGCCGATTTACTTGGGGCAGGTGTACCAGTGCTGATACCAAGGGTGGCGGATGACGCGGCATGCGCTCTTGGTACTTCTGTTGATTCCGAAACACTTCCCTGGGCCGGGATGCCTTTGCCACACGCATGCGTGATATCCTGCTTTTTCGCAGCGAGTGTAGCACTGCGAAGCTGTGCGCGCGCCCAGGAGGCGGTTGTAGCCGCAGTCTCGCTTGAAGTAGCCCTTCTGCCTGTTGTCAGACCCACACGCTGCATGCAACCACTCGGTCATGCTTGACAAGGTGACCGGGAAAGTCAGGCAGGGCCTGCAGGGGGCCGTGCTAGTAACATGATGAACGGGAAGTAAGCTTGAGTAGCCCAAAACGTCACCAATGCCTTAAGAGTCCTTTCTTATTCAATGGGCGCGAACCGAAATATGCAGGTACCTCAGGAGCTGAGGTTTTGTTCAGACGGAAAAAAACACAGAATAGATTGTAATATTCACAACCGACTTGAGGGACACGAAAACTGAAAACTGACACAAAAAGTTCTCTTAACAACGACGCCAAAAGGTCTTGTTTTTCATGTTTCGCAATGTACCAATGTCGAACATGTGCGTGGCTTTTGAATCAGAAATTCTCGCAGGGCACTTTAAACTTTGCACACGCGTTGCATGCGTGGGGTTGTATTGTCGCACCTAGGCACCTGACGGGAGTAGAAGCTCCTGCCCGCCGCCCCGGCACAAGCCCGCGGCCGCATGTTCCATCTGCATGCATTCGTATTACTTGAAATGCATAGGACAAAAGCACATGTGCAAGCACTTCAACGGAAAAACATCGTCACCAAGAACTTTTGCAGCAGCATGACGCTACACACTGCTATGATGCTGTTTGTTGCCCTTTTACTGACGTTTCGGACAGACAGAGAGGTCGACAAATGTGAAGATGCCAGGAAGTGTGTTAGCAGTGCGAACTTCACACTGTGCGTGTAGGGTATAGACGCACCAGGGCACGTGGGCTTGTTTACAAGTCCGCATTTTGGCTTAGGCTTGGTTACGCATGTCTCGGTCTTGTCATCTGGAGTAAGCCCGTTGCTGCACTTGACGTCTGCATGCACCCCATGTGATTGACGTAGAGCTGCATCGTTAGATGCACGACGGACCAAAAAACTTGCGTTCGTGCATATTCACTTCTCAACATTCCTATTCACTTCGTTTTTTTCATATTCACTTGCCTAGATGCCTATTCACTTGCCTACATGCATATTCACTTCGTTTCTTGCATAGTGTGTAAATTTGCAGGCATAACTCCATATAATGGCTTATGTGTCAGCGAATCATCGCATGGCAACTTAGCTCGACCTCGCACAAACGACACAGGACATTTCTTGCATAGTCACTTGCCTATATGGCTATTCACTTCCGGGTTGAGAAGGAGGCAGGCGGGCATGCGCACCATCATCACACACAGGGTCTCCCGCCTTCATGCCACAGCGCTCACACTTCCAGTCCTCCACGAGCACCTCATGCTTCTTGCACACCCTCCCGCACGCGCACATGGCGGCGCCGTGCTCGTCCAGCTGGCATGTGGGCTGCTCAGGTGCGTGGCAAGAGATTCCGGCGTTTTCAACATTGCAGTGCGTGGCCTCGTTGCACAGCACCTTGCCGTGGCCATTGATGATTTTGTCACGGCCGGGGCCCCCCATGAACTGGTCGCCAGGATCGCTTGCGCCTTTGAGAATGAGAACATCATCCCCAGATCCCCCGTAGACAATATCAGATCCTGGGCCACCTGCAGCACAGGGCCGCTGTCTTTGTTTGCTGGTGTGTGTACAGTTACAGGCTTCACTCCATAGTATCTGTGTTTGCTGGGGTAGAGTCTCAAAACACTAAATGTTGCTGAAGAAATATGTTCCGTTATTGTGGGGAATTGAGCGTTGTTCTGAAGAAATCTCGGAAAGTGAGTTCTACCAAGCCCTAGCATTTCTTTAGTGTAAGCATGGAATGTTCATGCGGCATCCAGTTTTAGTTAAGCCTGATCCCTCCAGAAATTCCCAATCGTATTCCTTTATTACGCACCAACCCCCCCCCCCCCGCCCCCCCTCCCCTCCCGTGGTTCTCCAAAAACCTGTGCCTGCGTTCTATTTCGGAAAGGCAATAACATAAACATTAAAAAAGATGTATCTTACCAGAAAGCACGTCCTGGCCATCTCCACCATAGAGTACGTCATCACCAGGCCCACCATCAATGCGGTCATCACCGCCGCCTCCATGGATTACGTCATCTCCTCCCTTGCCCCAAATGCTGTCCGATCCGGGGCCACTGTTCACGACGTCGGCTTTCGGGCTGCCCATGATTACATCATCGCGGTGAGTGCCGGCCATATTGCCGTTTCCTACAACGCATTTAGAGTGGGCTGCGTGGCAAGCCCCTGCGCAGCAGATGCCAGAACTTCCCAAACCGTCAGTGCATGCATCATTGTTGCGCTTGTCAGAGCATCCCGATGACACCACACAGGTAGAGCCATCGATGTCATCAGGCTCCAGCCCCTTGTTGCATGAATGACCTGCATACGTGCGCAATAAACTTGCAATTAAAAAACAATCTTTTTGTATCAATGGGTGTCTGCCAAACCAAACCCTAATCGGGAGCTCCGCAATACCCAGTAAGGGATTCAGCCTCTGACTTGTCTTTCGCAGGACATTTTGTTACATCCTCCAAAATGTAATTCACCGACACCACACTTTTGTCAGGTTCTGTTCATATTACATCTCTCGGCAAAGGCCTGGGTGCTGCGCAGAAGCAAAATAGAAACAGAGGAATGAGGATGGCAAGCGCACGCACCCAGTTCGCACAAGGGGCTGCCCTCCGTGCCACAAGCGGAACACTGGCCGTCCACCAAAACATGGTTGCCGGGGCACTCTAGAACTGCAAAGCACCGCTGCATGTTCCTATAGGAGTCAATAGAATACTGTAGGAGTCATGTTGTTGCAGGGTTTGATTGCATGGCTTTACAGTAGAGCCACTTTTCAGGGTCTTACAGCTGAGTGTGTTATTTAAGGAGATTTTGACTATCGTGTGTGTGGTGTCAAAACGTTCCGCGCACATACAAAGTGGTGTCAAAACGTTCCGCGCACATACAAACGATTTGAATCTCAGCAATCAGTGGCCTGCACTGTTACCAAGTGACGAAATACACCAGTCCGCAACAGACGAACACACCTGGGTCATCACAAGGAGGGTCGTCCTTCTCAACTCCACATCGCTCACACTTCCAGTCGTCCACCAGCACCTCATGATCGCCGCACACCCTCCCACAGGCGCAGATGGCTGCGCCGTGATCGTCCAGTTGGCACGTGGGGGTCTCTGGGGCCCGGCAGGAGAGCCCCGACTTGCGTACGTTGCATGTAGTGTGCTCGTTGCAGAGATCGACGCCGCGGTTGTTGATGATGCGGTCATCTCCAGGGCCGCCCATGAATGTGTCACCCACATCTGGGTCTCCTCGCAGAATCAGAACGTCATCCCCTGCCCCTCCGAACATTTTGTCTGCTCCTGGGCCTCCTGCAACATGCTCGCATGCTTCAAATACATAAAGTACACTGTTCGGGGACTAGGCCTTCTGTGTTGGGGGTTTTATAAAGGTAGGTTTTATTGGTCTGTGGGGTTTGTAAAGGTAAGGTCAGGGGGGTTACCTTCGATGACGTCCTGGCCGTCTCCACCGTAAATCAAGTCATCCCCAGAGCCCCCGCGGAGATTATCGTCGCCGTCGCCGCCGTCGATTATGTCATCGCCATGCCTCCCGAGAATGGTGTCCGCGGCAGAGCCACCTGTCAGGACATCATCACGGTGCCTACCGATGATGATGTTGTTGCTGTGAGGCTTGCCAGTTATCTTGCGGTCTCCGACAAAGCATGTACTGGGGCCTTTGTAGCACACGCCGGCGCAGCAGACCCCGGTAGCCACTTCTCTGTCGTAGCAGGGGTCGTTGTTGTGTTTGCCGCCGCAGCCTGGCTTTTCAACGGGCTCGTCAACGCAGTGGGTGCCGTTGATTTCGTCAGGCATGAAGCCTTCCATGCATGGCTTCTCTGCAGTTCATTGACATTTTCTCTCTTTTTAAATAGAAGGCAAAAAATTGTATTTTAACGCAATGTTTCTCTTCTCTCTTTGGCGAAGAATGAAAAAAGGAATTCGTTGTGCATCTAATTAACACCAGAGAATAAGATGACAATAGCTCATTCTTTAGTGTTTCGTAGATGCACTACAGAACTATAGGTGGCTAGAGGGGCGTGGTGAGGTCAGTAATGTGCAAGATCACCCTGCTTTACTTTAAAAAGTGAAGAGAAAGTTAGTAAAAGTAAAGCACTAGTTTGAAACCCTGCTGATTCTGCGGTACTTGAAGCACTGCAGAGTTGCTACAGCGAAGCTTTCTTGTGCCATACATCATGGCATGAAAAACACTGGCTTGAAAAAAAGTTCTTGAAACAAGTCTGGGCGAGAAGTTCTGCGGACAGGATCACAAGCCCTCGACATGGGGCAATTGGGCGAAGAAGGCCGCACCCCCCTCACAGACAGGGTCACCCTCCTCTCCACAAGGCACACAGTGGCTGTCCTGAATCGTGTGGCCATCAGCGCACTTGGGCTCTGCACAACACAAAGCGAGTTTGCAGGACGTCATGCTCGGTCCATTCTTGGGCTCATGCCAGTTTCATGCCTCGTTTGGTTACCTGGAACAGCAACAGAGCCCTCCCCTGCCCTCCATCTCGCCATGCTCTTGCCAGCCACAGAACGCTTGTTTGCATCCAAAATAGGTGTTCATACTTGCTCCCTTTTGTGCTCCATTCTAGATTCCATTTCATGCCTTTTCGAGTAACAATGGGTGTGCAGATGCAAACAGCGAACCCAGCCCTGCCCTCATCAAAGAAGGGCACCACAGAACAACTAAACAGAATAAAGAAGGGCACGACTGAATAACTTAACAGAATCAAGAAGTTACTGGCGTAACTATCAAGAATAAAGAAAGAAAAGATGACAGAATGCACATGAAGCACACCATCGTAGCACTTAGGATCACCCTTCTCAATGCCACAGCGCACGCACTGCCACCCATCCACCAGCACCTCATGTTCATCGCAGAGCATGCCGCACGCGCACACCGCCTCGCCATGATCGTCCAAGTGGCACGTGGGAGTCTGCGGCTGTGGGCACATGAAACCGGCCTTCCTCTCATTGCAAGTGGTGGCCTCATCGCACATCACGCGGCCATGCTTGTTGACGATGCGATCGTTTCCGGGCCCGCCAAGGAACTTGTCTCCAGGATCTCCAGCGCCACGCAGCACAAGTTTGTCATCCCCGGGTCCACCGTAGACTGTGTCAGCTCCAGGACCTCCTGCACAGCAGCAGCAGTGCTGGAATGATCTACCTTGGTGGGTATGGCGTGGTTCCTGATTAGCGTCCCCCCCCCCTCTGAGACTATTCTCTGTGGTTGTGTGTGTGTGTGTCACAGCTGAACTCTATGAGTTTTTGTTTTCACACACGCATGTGGTTCTCCAAGCAGTGCGGCTGTTGATGCTCATATATGTAGTTATATGCACGGCTGCACGGCTATGTAGTTATATGTACGGCTGTTGACACTCTCTCTATATAGAGAGCATGGCAAAGTCTCCAAATATTGTACTATTATGGCTGTGGTGGGTAACCTTCTTGCTCACTCTAAATCAACTGTTCGGGTACCTTTGTCATACTCAGTTTGAAAGCTGCCCTCAGCGCCACAATGGAGAAAGTTATTTTAATTCTGTACCGAAAACAGGAGGAATCAGGTGGCGTACCAGAAATGACATCATGGCCGCCTCCACCGTAGATTACGTCATCACCTGCCCCTCCATCGAGGGTATCATCGCCATCTCCGCCGTGGATTATGTCATCGCCGTTTCGGCCCAGGATGATGTCTGAGGAGCTGCCGCCTGTCATGGTGTCCGCTTTGTGGCTCCCCACAATGACATTGTTGCTGTTCTTGCGCGCTGTTAGCTTACCTGAGCCTGTCATGCATGACATTTCGCCCGGGTAGCAGCTGTGCGCACAACAGTGGCCAGAGGGGACACCAGCGTCGTGGCAGCTGTCACCGTTCTTTTTGCCAGAGCAGCCTGGCCTCTTGATGCATGTTGTACCGTCAATGGGGTCTGGTTCTAGGCCTCCGTTGCACTTGTCTCCTGCATGCATGCATGGATGAGTTCCTGAGCGTGGCTATAGTCCTGAGCGTGGCCGGCTACAGGCTGCCCTGTTTGTGGTATTGGCCACCAGAGACAGAAGCCATCTTCATAGACTGGCATACTGTGCACAATACATGCTTCCTGGCAAGCATCAGGTTTCTTAAATCGGATATTTCTCCTGCAGTCTGCAGTCTGGTGCTGGAAATGAAGCTATCCCTTTGGGAAAATGTACTTCTCTTTTCTCTGAGCATATCAAATGAGTTAACTGTTGTGTCTTGAGCCATTGACTTTGGACCACTTGATGCCCGTGTTCGCTGCACGGATTCATACCTACCCCACTTTTTGCAGTCTCCCACATTAACGAGAAGCAGAGCTGATATGTATCGCACCAGCGCCGCAGACCGGATCCTCTTCCCCGCCACATCGAACACAACGCCCATGCATATTTACGAGGCCACCGCCACAGATAGCTCCTCCATAGCCTTTCGCCTCCGCAGGGTGAAAGGACAGTACGAACAGCGAGCAGATGAGTAAGATGAACTGTGTCAGGTTCGTGTACTTCATCATGCACGATGACGATCCTGCATAGCATCCACCTTTTTCATCGGCACACGGGACATCGCCAACGGCCAGAAGCAGTCTCCAAGGAACAGCAGTACACGGTGATGATGCTCCAAACGCAAGTTGATGGACCAGGAACTCAATGCAACAGGACGAAGCATGGACGAAGCAACGACGTCGTCGCAGCTCTCTAGGATGTTAATGCACAGAGTGGTGTATGCTAGGACTGAAAACAAGAACAGCGAATACAAAGTCCAGGTAGTATCAACGTTTTCCGACGACTGCAGGCGCTAGTATAACGTGGCTTGATTGAAGAGGTGGCCTATGCGGTTGATGTACCGACACACGCAATTACATGCAGCACAACCCCGAACATATGCATCGATAGACTTCCCGTTTGCGAATATTGTCAGTTGTAGTAGCGTGTGGTGCATCGAACACGAAGTGCAAGCGAGGCCTCGTGAAAGACATTTCGCTGCGTCTGCATGGTTGCCGTTACGGCATGCACTGTTCTACAGCTGTGGAACACTCTCGGTTAGCAACGCTCGCAGCAATGCAATGAGCACATTATGTTATGCTTTGCTTGCCGTGCTAGGGCGCGGTTGGCAATCCTGTGCGCCACAATCCACTGCCACAAGCGCTGCGTCAATTTGCATCAGGTATTCCTTTGCTCTCCTCGAGCTCCAAGCAAGGCAAGAATGTGCACTTTGTTGCTTCAAGATAACAATCAACTACAACCTGATAAGGTGTATCTAGCGCTGAAGTCATGGCAGGGCCGTGAACGGAATGAAGTGGGCAGAGCAAGCTTGACGCTTCAATTTCCCATGCTACAGAACACAGACGAGCATCCCTCGATGCATCCACATCAACGAATATGCTCACAGCTTGAAGTATTGCAGACTTGGGCGCAATCTGGGTGAGATGTCAGAGACGTGAGACCTTGCGGCCGACTCACCACTTGCGGCCGTGACCAACCAGAGCATTCAGGTGCACCAGACAGGCTGCAATTGGATAGAACCGCACTTGTTACCTTGTTGAGTCCAGGTATGGTGCGTTCAAATGAGTGGCTGCACCGGGCGTACTATGCGAGGTGCAAGACAGCTTTCAAAGCGTGTTCGAAGAACCGTTCGATGTAGCTATGTACTGACAACGATGTAAGATAATTGATAACAGTTCGTAAATCACAGACTGGTGGAGGCAACGGTGGACGTTCAGCTTTTATCGCAATGCCGAGCATACAGAATTCGCCAGGTTTCATCGTCTAGCGTCCGAAACGCGACGAGTTCCGTCGCATGACGACCCCGTTGTGTCAAATATCTCTCAAGTACATTCAGAGTTATTCATAGATGGCTGGAATACGCCTGCCTGAGATTCATTGACATGATGTATCGTGCACTATACCTATGACCATGTTCTTGGCGCTGCAATTGCAAGTGCGTGGAAAGGATGTACGCGTCGTATCCGAAAGGCCGAGCAGAGCACTTGGCGGACTGCTGCCAACGAATAACTACCACTTTAAAAAACACTAAAAGCGTCCCCTGCTTTCGCAATTTGACCTTGAGTTCTTAGAGACAAGTTGTGCTATGCATATGCTAGCGCTGTTCCGGTGCACATCACGTGGTGCACGTGACGTGGCCTCGGCGCTCGACGCGCATCAAAATGCGCATGATTCTTTTTGGATGCTTGCCAACCAACTTCATTTTGAGATTCTCGAGGTTTAGAGGTAAACATGAGATGGGTGTGTGCGTGAAAGTGTTGTGATTCCATGTTCCTGCATAGAAGACTCTCCTCTAGCCACAAGGATGCATGTGAGTATGTTGGTCCTTCCTGCTAGTGCTCTCTCTGCTATAAGAGAGTACCATCGCACAAGTAGACTGCTCTGCAACTATCCTTGTACACTGCTACTCTGTTGATCACAGAAGTGTGTAAAGTTACAGGTATAACTCCATACAATGGCTCATCACAACAGTAAGTTATGTTGGCGCAAACATGTTTGTGTTGATGTTCTGAGATCAAGGTCACTGACCACTGAGGCACATGTAGCGCTACATGTCTCAGTGGTCAGCGACCTTGGTTTCATCACAAAAGCTGCGTCTTGCCCTTCACACAGTTAACACGGCTTTTACAGATTCTTGAGTAGGGCTGGAAATTACAGCAGCCTAAGTCCATTTAACGCGTTAATTATTCGTACTGTAAATGGCTGTAATTAAAAAGTAATTCAGCAACCTCGATTTTCCTGAATGAACGCCAAATTAATCGTTCTAGATGGCACCGTCCACCCCTATTTATCACCAACTTAATTGACCGACCATGAATGAACGCCTGTTTAATGCCTGTTGATTTCTTTTTTTTGGTGTGGATCCCTACTGCCTGAGTTCAGGATTTCACCTCAAGACGATGAGAAGGGTATGTGCAGCATCAATGAGAACCATACCTGCGCCAATCTTGAATGCACAAAACGAAGAAGACCCGCGTAGATGAGACATGCACCATATTACTAGGCATTTTCTGCCACATAGTCATGATTTCGGACAGTTTAGAAGAAAGCCAAGAATGGTGTAAAGTTACAGACGTACATCCATCACATGGCACAGCAGGAGGTTGTTCACTCAGCAAGACATTCGCAACG
>JAUMHD010029074.1:0-28477 GCA_032359135.1 Ulvella scutata | reverse complement strand
CCCGGATGCATTCCTGTTGGCTGTGACAACAATGCTGCCATCAGCTTGGTAGCAGATCCCCTTTCAGCAGCTCGCACTAAGCACATTGATATAATATATCACCATGTGAGACGAAGAGTGAAGATGCAGCAGATGAGGTACACTGTCGTGCCTACGAGAGACAACACAGCAGACGTGTTTACGAAGCCATTGGCAGCGACATTGTTTGAAGAGCACAGAAGCGCCTTGGGTGGTCATCGTAGCCATGAGATTCAGGGAGAGCTTTTGCTTATGTATTACAAAGCCCTGCATTTTACTAAGGGAGAGTGTGTAGAATCTATGCATGTGGCTTAGGTGACACAGGTAGCCATGTGGGCTGTCAATTAAAGCTTGGCAAGCTGGAACCCTACGGTAGCACTATTTAGTCTTTGAGTTTTGATTAGTTCTTTGCCATGTTCCACACTGCTTTGCTAATACAGTGTTGCCTTCACAGGTGAGGTTGACCGTACTCGTCCTGCGCTGATATTGTAATGCTACGTTCCACAGTGCTTTGCTAATACAGTGTTGCCTTCACAAATAGAAGCGTCCGACTTCTCCGGGTATAGACAGAAGGTCAAAGTAAAACTGAATTTGGGTAGCAACCCAGGTGACAGGTGCAGCAGGGACGTCTGCGCCACAATTCGGGCGATCAGCTGCTGTGAAAAAAAACAGTGACCCTAAGACAGCGACGGCCTGATATCACTGGAAAGAGGGAAGGGAGAACGCTATGAGATTGCCTTAATCTACTGATAGTTGAGGACCTTACGGTTTGTCACTGTCGCGTTACGTTACCACCACAACCTTTCGTAGCAAAGAGCTAGTTAGGGTGTCGATACGGTCGCGCGGCGCACTGCCCCGAACCAACTTCGTCACCGCTCGCTAGTGCAATAGTGTACCACTACGACACAGGTCCACACGATTTTAACCCACGAGCGTCTAGGATAGCTGAACTGAGAAATGCGTAGGGTAGAAGCGCGCCACCCACCGCGTCAATTCTCTAACAAAGGGATCTAGCGTAGCAGCGAGAGAACAGAAAAGCACCGGGCATAACTTCTTCTGCGATACAAAATGTTGAGTGCGCGCCATGCGAGACAGATTCCAGCACAGAGGAGTAGACTGAGTGACTCTCTGAGCGTGTTAGGTAATTGAAACGCAAGACTGTGGTGCTGTTCTTTACAACGAATTCATGCATACTAGATTCCAAATCAACCTTCCAAGAGTGCTAACGACTGGCAGCTTATAACCTAGCGCTACAAGTAGAGATGCTTGGTAGCAGCAACATGCAATCATGCATGGCATAAGCGTATTGTCTGGAATTATTAATACATCACATGTAATCTCAGTGTCTCAACACAGCTGACCCCAACACCAGGAGGCTACAATATATGTTAATAGTTGCTATAAGGGGCTGTGAGGCCTCTGCGTACATGTGGCCATATGGAGGCTGCGCGTGGGACTGCATGTCCAATTGGTTTGTTTGAGGGGGAGGACTCCAGGACGTCCAGCTCCTGGAGAGGTCAAGCGCTCCATGTATTTGTAAATGTTTTTGTAACATCGACAGGGGCGCGGCTCACAAGCGCGGCGGTGCACCGCCATTGAGCATGTGAGCGCAGCGAACAATGATGGCACCGCAACCAGCATGCATGGAAACCCTACCACTAAGTGGAACATAAAACTATGCAACAAGAAAGCAAACAGCACGCTGGGGACAGCGCCAAACCCTACACACAACTCGGCACCGCAACGGTGACACAACACTACACAGTTTTAGATGCTCTATTGTGGTGCACCTTTCGTGCTTGTGACCCGCGCCCATGTCGATGTAAACACACTGAAAAACTACACAGAACGTACGGCCCAAGGCCGCGCGCTCTCGGGGCCGGCAGGGCGCCACTAGGGGGTGCCACTGGCACCCACTACTCACAATAAAAACAGAAAAAAAGCTAACCAGGAACCACTCCATACCCAAGACGGGCTTCGCCCTCAGCACCCTCAAAGGGGCGGGACAACAACCAGCAGGCACCACAGCAGGACACTCGGATGCCCGCGGGGTGTGGCGGTAGAGGAAAGGGGCATAGATCCAGGAGCCCGGCTGGGTGAAGCAGAAGGAAGCCAGGAATCACAGGGCGCCAGTTTAGGAGGTGGCAGGTGTGTAAAGGCATGCTTACTTAGGCGTCATAATTATTCGGCATACTTGTTATTATGAGGCATCATTACATCGATGCGAGTGCGTGTTCTGGTTGGATGGCATCCTCATGAACATGTTCGCAGGTCCACATCTGGAAGGTTGTTGAAGTAATCAAGATCCCTGGCCACTGAGACATGTTGCGCTACATGTCTCAGTGGTCAGGGACCTTGATTACCGGTACCAGCAAATCATTGCATGACAACTTAGCTCGACCTTGCACAAACGACACAGGACATGCCAGTACCGAAGCAACGACAGGGAATCAAGTTGACCTCTCTACCCACATGGTGCACCAAGCCATGGCACTTGCCCCCATTCAGGGCTGTTGGCACACATCTCTGCCTCTGGGCCGGTCACCGTCTGACCGCACTGACCAGCGGCCCATGCGAACTGGAAGATAACCCTTGTGGTGGACTGGAGCGCACACGACACAAATGTGGACCATGGGGGCGAAGCTGGATTGGAGTATACACTGCTCTAAACCACCATGGATGGAAACCAAGCACATGTCAAGGATAGAGACACTTAGCAGCTACCCAGAGGAACTGCACGAGACATGCGCGCCATACTTTCGTTCCAAGGCGCAGAGGAAAAGTATTGCAACGTGGAGAGGGACGCCTGAGAGCACTACATGGCTGATATCAGCTGCTTCGTTGGGGATATTGCTGCATGCATTGGCACAGTTTGGCGTGCAAGCGCGTTCCAATCAGTATCAGGCGAGTGCGCTGGGTGCACCGCGCGACATTTTCTCTGCATGATAGTGTCAATGTTTCCGTCTGTCTTCAGATCTGGACATAGCTATCGTGTATCGCTCTGGGGTCCAGTTTCGTTGTGTATCGAAAGCTGTTCACACTGCTTCAGAAATGTGAATGGTAGCGGCCTGTTAGGATTGACCAAGTATTTTCTGCACGCAGAGCACCACGCTTGTTGCTCTGGAAGAACTCAGATATGATGCAGCACCAGACACCCAAGGCCAAGGTGCAGAATGCCTTCTCCGGGAAGGCGCTTTCATCTATTCTGGAGCCACTGGAAAACCAGACATGTCCGGCTGCTACGAAACGTACGGTGTCACATCTTTACTATCGTGCCATGATGTTGTGTCCTGCATTGTGGTGTTTGTGTGCAACACCCGCTCTTTCGGAGGCCCGTCAATTCCATCGAGAATTCGCCCTACGTGAAGAGCATTTGCCTTGTGGCCTTTTATATGCCATAAATGATGCTGCTTTGTGTCTGGAGATGTGCACGGACCTCTCGAACATAGATTTCCTGTGCCTGCCCTGATTGCCTTCTCCAACAAATTGCGTAACGCAGCAAATCTATACCGTTATGGCACAATTTCAGCTTGGCCCATTCGCTATAAACGGATTAGTGTTGTACTTTACGGCTGGAGTTTAGGTTTTCAAGTCCGTAATCGCCATCGTCGACCGACGGATGATTGGGGGGAGAGAGTTGTCCAAGGTGCCTGGCGGTGATGCCTGCTGTTGTCAGATTTAGTCTGTAACTGTGTAGCTGTATTATTCTGTTGTTGCTCGTGCAGTTATATTCACCGTGGGACCGTCCTGTCAGAGTGTTGATTCCCTGGCACAAGTGCTACAAAGCGGAGGAACATGTGCCCGTATCGATCTCACGGTGCGCATCAAACCTGGTTTACTGTATGTCTTGGAGCTCGAATGTCGGATCCCGCCTCTTCCTGCCCAGCTGTACCAGATATGCCCCTTGAGAATATGAAGAGCACCACCTTGCTCTCGAACAGAGTCCTGAAACATGACCACAGATGTGCCACAATTCTTCTAGCAAATTTCTTGCCTCGAGCGTCTGATGTTGCAGACTTGACTTTGCAGTGGGGCTCTTTGCCATTTCACATGCAGAGTCTGCGCAACCTGGCAAAAGCCATGGCGCAAACTCGCAAGCTGTGTGCTGTCATGCTAGACACGCTTGGTCGAGAAGTTTACGTCAGACGGGAGTACACCCTGGGAGTGGACAACTGGCCCAAGCATGAGTCTGCTGTGGTAGTCAAGACTGGCGGACGGATCACCCTCGCATCGGACCCAGATGTCACACAGACAGATAAAGTCTTCCCTGTGAACTATTCTCGGCTGCCAGGTAAAGATCTTCCCGCCTTGTGCACATGTGCAGTAGTGTTTAACCTGCATGTAGGTAACATGCCACAGAGTTGTACATGGGATCTGTCAGGCATGACAGTCCATAAAGATGAACATGTACAATTTCTGGATGCCCTTGCTGTGCAGTATGTAGTATCGGTTCCGTGGAAGCTCTGTTGTACTTCTCAGATCACATTGACTCCAATGCAAAACTGTGCAGAGATGGTTCAGATTGGAGACCTTCTTTACATCGGCAGGTACCTGGTCACTGGAGCAGATGAAGCTTCGCTGTACCTGGAGGTGCAATCCAAGACATCAAGCACCATCACATGCGTTGCCCACAACGATGCAAAGCTGGATGGCCTGCTGACAGTTTTCCACATGGAGCGAAGCGAAAAGGGGCTCAGCAATAAGCCGAATGCTCAGGATCTTTTGAGTCAGAGTGATGTGGAGTGGATCAAGGCCATTGCAGCAGAGTTTGACATCGACTTTCTGTCGCTTTCCTGTACGCGTGATGCAGCAGACGTGGACGAGGCAAGACACTTTCTAAATGATAATGGGCTTGAAACTTGCAAGATTATAGCAAAACTAGATGCTAAGCGGGCGTTGATGAACTTCCGAGGCATTCTGGATGCAGCAGATGGCATCATGTTGTCTCGAGGCAATTTGGGCCTTGACTGCCTGCCCGAGAAGATTGCAGTCATTCAGAAGAATGTGACAACGAGTTGCAATCTTGTTGGAAAGCCGTGCGTTGTTGCACGAATCATGGATTCCATGGTGAGTGCACCGAGGCCAACTCGTGCAGAAGCTACAGATGTTGCAAATGCAGTGCTTGATGGAGCTGACTGCCTCATGCTTGGTGCTGAGACCCTGAGAGGCATGGACCCTGTCAATGCAGTCAAGACTGTCGTTCAGTGTTGTCAGGCAGCTGAACATGAATTCAATCACACCCAGCACTTCGACTACCTCATGCGGGAGGCAATGAAAGCAGAAGCTGTTGGGATTATGGTTCCAGGTGTTTTTCTTCTTTTGATTCCAAGGTTCAAAGTAGCCTTCGCTCTGTATTTCCGTTGTTGTGTAAGCTATATTGCCACTGAGTCATGTGATCGTTGTTCGAAGTGCTGTCATTCTTGTGATCCCAATTTTTTCAGCTGCCATCGCTGTGTCCTTCAGTTGTTTAGGCTATCGTGCCATAGTAGCATTGCTGTTGCCACAATCATGACATAGTATCATTGCTGTGCTTGCGAGCATGCCATAGTATCCTTGGTGTGCTCTCAATGATGCCATAGTGCAATCGTTGTGCTCGCACATGCGGTGATCAGATCTTCATACCACATGAGTACATGTGTCATTGCAGCATCAGGGTCACTGAAACTGCTCGTAACTGCCGTTTCGCCGATTGACAAGTGCCAGAAGCGGGAACCTATGTGTTTGGATTATATCGCATCAATACTAATGTTCCTGCATTGTAAAATTTCCCGTTCAGCGTCCCGCTATTGGCACTGTTCAAACGAGGCATGTGCAGTTGATGCAGCATGGGTGACGTGTAAAGTTACCGTATCTGATCCAGAGCATTGTCAGGGAGAACATTACCTCGGTGCATCCATAGTACATCCCGTATGACACTATGTGATACAGCAGTGTTTTCCTGTACTTTCGTGGTGCAGATGATGCTATGTGCTACATATAAGGAACAATCGTGCCCTATGCCACCAGCCCACGTGTTACATGGACTAGTTCGATAACCCCCACTTTTGCATCACGAACGACCAACCACACGAAACAATTCTGTGATGTTTATCATTCATTTTGCACTTTGTAACACGCCATTTGGTCAAGATGCGACGAATCGGCAAGGACCAGTGACCCTGATGCTGCATTGACACACATGGGTCAACATAAGCCTCACCGAACAATCAATGCTTAACAACACGTTCGAAACAACGATTGCAGGAGGACAAGAAGTTGACGGAGCCAGCTCGCCTGACGGAAGTACTCATGGTGCTATAGAGCCTCTGTCACTGCACGGAAGCCGAACACACTGCAGCATTTCGAGTGTGGCTGGTGCTGGCAGTGGCACCGCAACTCCCACCAAGATGTCTGCACCACAAAGTCCGTACTTGGTGAGCTCCCTGAAGCCAATCAGAAGACGGGCGCCCTCTGCTATCAACTTGTTCTCATCTCTGGGAGGGCTGTCCTCTCGTGCAAGTGCGATGCTAGTACCACTGTCGTGTACAGATCTCGGAATCATGCCCTTTCTACTTTCATGTACTGTTCTCGGTTCTATGCCCTTGCTACTTTCATGTACTGATCTCGGTTCTATGCCCTTTCCGCTGTCGGGTACTGACACCCCTTCGGTCCTGGTAATCGCAGTCTCTGATTACTGACGCCCTGCGTGGTTGTATCAACTTGTGACTGACGTGTAGCTTTGGTTGATCCAGTCACTGCCATTGGTTCAAAATCCTGCTCACATTGGAGTGGTCTGCAGACCCTGATTCCTGTTCCATCAGAACTGTTGAATTTTGAACAGCTTTGCCTGACAGATCACACTGGCACACAGATCTCCAAGCCACTGGTGAAGAAGCAACAATCCACATGTCGTTGCTCTCCAAGCTGGAAGCGTTGGCCTCCTCCGCTGTGAAAGTAGCTGAGAAATCTGCTGCGAAGCTCATCGTTGTCTTTACAGACACCGGCACCACTGCTGCCCTTGTGGCAAAGTACAGGTGTGGCCCTCGTGTCTGCCTCGAACTCTGGGTTCTGTGCATTTACATCGTCAGTAGACCGCAGCCGGACTTCTGAACTGGGTGTTCTGCCTGGTTTTGTCTGGACCCTGTCATGCCATGAGCATCTAGCAACTTGTAGAACGCCAAGACCCGCTAGGCAAGTTTGGTCGATTTCCCTCTGTCTGGATTCACCGAAATATTGTGACGTTTGAAACTCGTGATGTCTTCAACCATCCTCATTTACACAACATAACATGCGTGTTAGCACGGACATGTGCTTCACTTTACGTCAATATACATGTGTGCGGTGCAGGCCAACAGTGCCCATCCTGACGCTTGTCATCCCCCGCCTGGTGAACCAAGACCTCCAGTGGAAAGTGGTCGGCCGCCATGTGGCGCGCCAGTGCCTCCTCACCCGTGGCCTGCAACCCATGCTGGCTGCGCCCTCTCCCGATGGCGAGCAAGTACTGCGAGATGCTGTCAAGGCGGCAACGTCACGGGGCCTGCTGTTAGCCGGGGACCATGCGGTCTGCGTGGAGAAGATTTCGGGCGACCACTGCATCAAAATGGTTACAGTCGACAGTTGCGGGATTGATGTGAAACAGTTGGATCCCCTGTAGCATCCTTGGTTGTAGGATCTTCTTTCCTAGCTGTATAGGATCCTTGGCTGTATAGGGCCCCTGGCTGTAGGATCCTTACATTGAGTGACTTCCAGTTGGGTGTTGGCTGGTAGCCACTGGCTGCTGTATACTATAAGTGTGCAGTAGCTCTGAAGTCGAATAAGTTGAACCTCGGTTAGAGTATACTTGAGTTATTTAACGGCAGTGTATCATGTAGCGGTTTCAGGAAGGTCGTACTGATACAGTAGAACTAGTGAGGGAGGTTCATTTTGCAACTGCAGGTATCGACGAGGAATAGCATCTTGGACGTGAGATTTGCACGTTGTGCTCTGACATCGAGCTTGTCATGTGTTTAGTTGCAAAGGCAGACTCATGTTTTTTGCTTGCATCGACATCGGCGTGGTACGCAAGCACACCAAGCACTTACCCGGAACAGCATCTACAAGTAGACAACCTCGGAACCAACAGACTCACAGCAAGCACCATACTGGAGACTCCGAAGTATATTTGTTCGCGTTGTCGTGTCCAGGTGCTCTGTGCTACAGCATTTGTGGGTCCCACCCCCACGCTCCCTCCGTCCTCCGGCGCCTCGCTCTTGCTCTCCTTCCACCGGCGCCCCCTGCTTCCCGGCACCCGCTTTCCTCCGCCAGCCCCCTCCCCAGCTCCTGAATCCATGGAATTCTCCCCTCCTGCGGCCGCCCCACGGCTGCCCGAATACCCTGCTGTGGTCTGTCCTGATCATACCTGACGGGAGCCATGCCGGCGGCGCTGGCCTACTGCCTTGGGCTGTTTGTACTTTACAGTGTGATTTCACCGCCATCCTAGCTGCTGGTTTATGGCATTTGTGTGTAGGGTTTGACACTGTCTCTGTCGGGATCCTTGTGTTGTTGTTGCATAGATGTGGATACACTCATTCGTTGGCGTTGCATGGATCCTGGTTACGGTGCTGGCGTTGGCTAGTTTCAGATGCTCTGTTGTGGTGAACCTTTTGCGCCTGTGAGCCGCGTTCTTGTCGATGTAAACACACTGTGTAGTGGCTGTCGTTGCCGACGTCCTGCCGGTGTGTTTCGAAGCGCTATTGCCTGCCCCTCTGTTGGCATCCCGCCTCCGCACTGCCGCAATCTAACCCTTCGCCACGGCGGTGATCTACAGACGGGAGGAGGTTTGGGCAGGTTTACGGCCGAGACCTCGCGGAAAAAAAAACTCAGACGTATCAACGCCCTGGAACTCAATGAGACATTTCCCCATCGACGGAACCCCCGTGCCTAGGCTTACAACTTCAGGGCACACATGGTGATTTTAATGAATGAGGAGTACGGACAGTGGACATGGCAAACCTCTGGCCTGCCTATTGCTTTCCTGTCCGCTTTTCACGAAAGACTGCGGTCCTGGGAAAGTGATTGCATCTACAAGAGTCAGGAGGGATCTAATGGAAAGAATCCAGAATCACGGCCCTGGGAAAGTAAAGCGTCAAGAAAGAGCAGAATTAGCAACTGCGAAGTATGCAGAAGAGTGAAAAGGCAACCATCCAACAATGTTCCAAGCTAAGCAGCCCGGGCTAAGGAACCAATGCATAGAAACGCCTACAGCTGACAGCCCACTCCAGTACACAAGCGATGCCACAGCAATTCCCCGACCAAGGCTGCTGGTCAGTCTGATAGGAAGGCCTCGGCGTCCAATTGGACCCAGTGGTTGCAGTCCCCGCACCCGTGGAGGCCGTGAGCATGCAAGATATGTGAATACCTACACATTCTTGAAGCATACCGACCATGGCACCTCTCGGTTATTGCTCCCGCGTCAACTTTGAAGTGCGTAATCTCGTTTCTTTCAAGTATCTTGGTTGTTTTGGTTTGCTGCGCGTGAGTAAACGCTTTTGGACAACAATGCTGGGATAGCAATGTTCGGACAACAATGTTCGGACCACAATGCCCTGCCATGCGAAACTGTTTCCTGATAAGCCTTGAGACCCTAGACCACGCCGAACGAATCTCTTATTCCACAGCAGCATCACAAAGAGTGACAGATACCAAAGCTCATTGAAAATGGATGTGAGGTGGTGTTGCAAACAGTAGCTGAGTGGCACGTCAATCACCAGATCATATACCAAATCAGATAGTACGTTACATCCATTTGTTGAAGCACTTGGATGTCATTGCAGAGACCCACAAATACAATGGGCCACCTGTGCTTCCCTGAGACCATGGCCGAACCCCTGCAGCCTCGACTGAACCCCCCAACGCAGCTATCACCCGATACTTGGGTGAATCCCCTCCTGTGGAGCTAGTTTTACATGAATCACGCCGCTGAATGCCTGGCTACTGTCAAGAATGGAACACTTAGACAACGTGTAGCTGACACACAACGACGACATGAAGAGCACATGCTGAGCAACTCTCTACATTCATGCTGGCAACTGAATGTGTTTTGTACCAGCAAAGGTACCAGCAGTTGTCTTGGTTTTACGTGTTCGCGGGCTGCCTGTGAAACATACACCCCTGCAAGGCTTACGCCACATTGCAGCGCAATGTGGCGCAAGATTCATAACATTCACACAAGTGCAGACATATGAGAAAGCGTCACAGTTGGCTTCATGTGCATCGAGGTGCAGCTAACCTTGCTGTCATCTTGAGAATTACCGTTGGTGCATGATTACGAATTCAGGATTGGCGTTTTCTAGTGCTTGATTACATGAGTTCTTGCTGTGTTGTTGTTCTGTCCTTTGCCCAAATCTCGTGTATAGCTGGTCAAATCATCATCACGATCATTGGTCCAAACCTCTACACATCCATCAACTTAGACCTGGGAGCAGGTCGCCAGCCTCTCGGGATCCATGCTAGGTTCTTGATCCCCGAGTCTTCCGCAGATGGTTGCGGTGTCTTCGTAAATCTCAGGCTGTGAAGAACGCCTGTTCATCCCCTTAGGAACAACACATGAAATCCTGTGTTCTGAAAATTGACGCAGCACTGGCACCAGGGTGATGCCTGCACGCCGTGGGTGCTGCAGACAACGTACTGAAACAGGGCACTTTGTTGTCATGGGGATTTGCATTGCTGTTTGTTATTGAGTGCCATCCATGTTCTTTCTTCACATCAAGGCCCACATCTGCAAACAGTACAACGGCGCTGGTGTCGATGGGCTCTTGGTGCACCAGGCAGCTGTTTTCACGTCGTGCAGACCCGCTGTGCACGCATACAGGGCACAATCTTGGAAGAGTTGCACATCGACACACAAAACCCTGTGGTCGCTGCTAATCCCAGCAGGAGGCCTATTCAGGGGGTGCCTATGCGACCTACACAGGACACGTACTACAGTCCTGGACGCAAAGATGGTTCTGACCACTGAGACAGTTCGGCGAATACCTCTCTAAGGGTGTTTCATGCATTGCTCGAGATCCGGTCGCGCGACCCTCTGTTCTGCAGATGCTTGCTGAGTCCTCTTGGGAGCCTACTTTGTATCAAGCCCGGCTGCATATCCACGCCACACGATGCGTGCATCTGGATGTACAATGGCCGATGAGAGCTCCAGGATCATGACTCCGATGCTCGACGAGTCCTGGTTCCCGCTCCAGGGAGTGCGCTGGGCTCCTGTAAGGTGATCTGGCGGCATGTGCTTCAGGGTGTCCCACGCGTGGAGAATCGTGTTGCTCTGTTTCACTGCTCTCCGCCGGCCTGCAATCTTGATCCTGAGGTCATTCTTGGAGATCTCACTGATCAACATATTTGCCGGTTTAACGTCGTTGTGTCCACATATTCAAGACACGTTGCTGCAGTGGGGGTTGAAGCTGACGGACACGCAGGCCAGCCGCAGGGTGCTGCAGAGCTACCTTAGGCTGTCCTGTTCGTTCTGAACACCGGGATGAGGGCATCCCCATTTCGTCGCGCCCCCCCAACAACCCTTCTTGATGAGCACCCCAATTACGCCAGCAACAGTCATCGCAGAATAGAACATTCCTCCTCAGATATCCTCCCGGCCTTTGTCAACCCGTTTGCACACATGCCTCCGGAGATGTTATTCGGATTGCACCCCACGTGCTGGAGCTCCACACAGGTCGCTTACAGCCTGTGAGTGCGTCTGCAAGGCATTTCCTCGGGCGTGGAATCCAACCTGGCATTTGCGAGAGAGGCTGACATCAATGCGGCGAACATCGAGGAGTACAAAATCCCAGCGCTGAATGCGAAAGTGGAACTAAGAGAACTGCGCGATGGCTGGAGCCGCAATGTGTTCCCGAAATCAGGTACTTACAAGGTACACACAGCTGAGATTACCTGTATGTGGCTTGTGAGTACCTGACAAGGTACAGATATTGGTGGGCATTTCTTGTCAATGCAGGATACTTTGGACACCATGCGTTGACCTTCCCGTCGGAGTTTGGCAGTTACTAGTGGAATGGGCCTTGAACTGGTCACTGTCGAATCTTTTGCCTGTTGGGATCTCTGCGGATGTGGTTCGTTCAATTGGTTGGATTGGTTCGCGTTGGATTGGATCGCTTGTGTGTGTCCTGGACTCGTATATCATCCTACATGTTGAGGTAATGAGCAAGACATGGTTGAATGCGGTGAGTAGAGGTTGGAAACAATATTGTGAGAAGGACAGGTCAGATGCATCCCACAGAAACGTTGCGCCAGCGCCAAGATGTTTCATATCAGATGCTGAGCTTCACTACAGGTTCATTCTGTTGGAGGAGGTTGACAACGCTGTGGTTTCAGTGACATATCTTGTCAAATAGACCTGAACCTTTTCATCGCACTGTTACCAGTGTTGCAAAACACAACTCCCCAGACTGCTGCAGCACTTCATGAAGTGGCACGGTGTCATTCTGCGATGTACCCATCTGGTAGTCGGAGACCCGGTTTGTTCAACACCATCACAAAGCATGCCGCACATATGCTGAAGGCAAGTGTAAAACCCCTGCTGTTTACCACTGTTTGCCAGCACTTCTATGAACATTCGTATCAAAGGTTCCTTGAAAGATGCACTTTTCTTGCTAGCGTGCTGCGCCAGCATCCACACTATTCTCCATTCAATCATGATGCAAAGCTGCCATCGTCAACTGAACCTGGAGGACTTCCAAGGGTTTTAAAATTCAACTCAATAGGGTACGCAGCACTGTTGCGAAATGCATCCACAGCAACGCATTCAATCTGCGGCAGCAACATCAGCGGTCTTGCGCACACCACCGCATCTCTCCCCGCAACTGCCTCCCACTGCGGCATACGCAGCTCCTTCAGAGTGCGCAACTGTGCAATGCTTTGGAACAGCAGCACTTTGTCGGATCGAGTCAGACTCCCTGTCATGCGATCGAGTGTCAGGGTAGTGACACTGGGCGGGAGACCGGCGAGCAGCTGCCCGAGGCTTCGAATGACTGGAAATCAGAGCTGCAGATCGTACAAACCAACATGCTGTAAGTCACTCTGCTGCGCCACAAGCCCTCCAAGAGACAGGAGGGTGTTTGCACTGTCACCGCGCTGACACTCTGACTGTTTGGGATGACCCTGAAGGGGAGGCAGGGGGTCATTGTAGGTTGCAACGAACGCGTTACACTGACCGCATGAAATGCCAAACACAAAGTGTGTTGCGGGAATGCAAGAAGTCTTCTTGCAGCTGCCACAGTGGGCTGCAATCTTCCCGTTGCTCTCTGTTGATCCTCGGCGAACTTTAGAAGGGTGGCTAGAGGTGTGCAGGGATTGGGTGGTGCACATCGGCGCTTCCGAAGCCGCTGCCCACTTGTAGCCACCTTCTGATGTTGCTGGGCAAGATGAGCAAGGCCCACCGTTGGAGACATGCGTCGGCTGGGCATCAGAGCTGTTCTTGTGGCCGGTTACACCGTGGATGTGTGCTGAGGGATCGCCTGTTGCGACGTCATCGGTGTGTTTCGCATCTTGACATGGAGCACGCGCATGCTGGGAGTGAGGCAGGCGCTATTTTGGGAGTTCGTTCTTCCAGGATGAGTGCTTTGAGAGTTGAGGAGGGTGCAGCTGTGGCTGGGGCTGTGAAGTGGCTTGGGGCTGTAGATGCGAATATGCTCGTTGCTGGAGGTGATGCTGCGGGTGGGAATAAGGATGGGGATTGATTTGCAACTGCAGCTGCAAATGAGCTCGTCTCTGGCGTTCGGGCTGTAGCTGAGACTGCGGATGTGGAGGAAAGTCTGAAAGCAGATCCAAAAGAGCTCGTTGATGTCATTGACGCTGCAGCTGAGATGGAAGCGCTGGGTTGCACTGGAACTGCAGCTGCAGGTGGCGCTGCAGCTGACACCGGAGGTGATGCTGGGATTGAGGCTTTGGATTGCATTGGGACTGTAGTTGAGTTTGCAACCTTCTTTGTAGCTGGTTCAACTGGTCTCAGTGCCCTTGCCCTTGATGCCTTTTTCCGCTCTGAGGGCACAACGACCTTGGATCTTTGAGAATTTACTTGCAGTTCACCATCTGCTGGACAGGTTGTATCAAGTGCCTTGCCATTGTTTACAGCAAAGACAACCGACACGTGGAAAGCGGTGAGAGCATCACCGGGCAAGGTTAGAAGGCAGAGCAGCACTCTGTTGCGCTCCTGGCCACTCAGCGAAGCATTCTGGACCTCCAGCACTGGTCAGATGGACGCCACCCTGTGTACGAGGAGGTCATGGGGAAGCCGCACAGCTTGGTGTAGGGGACTGCTTGCGTTGGCACTTGGTGAAATAGCAGACATCAGGTCCATGGCACATTGGATTGATGCGTGGCTGGCAACTGATCGTAGTACCTGCACCTTGCCGCATGTTGTGAGTGTGTGTAAAGTTACAGGGAGAAGTCCATAGAATGGCTCATGTACCAGCAAATCAACGCGTGCCAACTTAGCTCGACCTCGCAACGACACAGACATGCCACTACCGAAGCAATCACGGGGAATCAAGCTAGCCTGTCTACCCACATGGTGCACCAAGCCATGACACTTGAGTATAGGGACTGACTCAAGCCGGGGGAAAAGACACAAGAAACAACAACACGGAAAGCTAAACAGTAAGAAACGGCAGCTAGTGATGTTGGATGCACACTAACACGTGCAATCCTTACGCGTAATGCAAGCTGATGAAGTAGTACCTGGGTCAAATTCCACACTCTCGGGCATTCTTTGTGAAAGTCGTAATTTTCAGCACTTTTGGGTGCATGCTCGGACTCGCAATTCAGGATGTACTTGAGCACCGACTGTAGCCAACACATCACTGCCTTTTGAATGCGTTTGCACTCCAGGTAGCATGCCACCTGCAGCATAGTCGTGTTTGCAATTTTCACGCTGTGAAATTCGCGGGCTCTGGTACTCAGCATGAGTGCGCATGCATTGAATCTGTGGCAAGCATTGACCGCGCACATCACATCACACATGTGACAAGCAGTGTGAGTGAGCATACGTATGCACTAAGAAGGACATGGCAATTTAGACACTGATCATTACCAGTTGTTGGATCCTCCCAGTACACCTTCGCCACTGGAAATCTCATCCCAGGTGTCCAGTGCTGATGCTATGGGTAAGCACCTGGGAGTACGCCATATTATATTCTTTCCTTGAGGTGTACATATACAAAATAGGATGAATCTGAAGATCCATGCAAGCGGAGGTTTCATCTGCTGTTGGAATATTCTGGGGCGGGGTCAATACAATACGGATCGATCTTCTTGGGCGGGTTACGAGAGCGTGGATTCATGTATGCATGTATGTTAACGTCACCAGGGCACTCACGACTAAACTCATCACTGGGAAAGACACATATGTATTTAAGCTTCTCATATGCTCTAGCTTAGGAAACAATATCTGTCTCAATATCTGCATCCGCGTCCACGGGCCCGTGCTCACCTTGAAAGTTTGCGCGGGGGGGGGTTGGGTCGTGCTCTGTGCTGCTGTCGAACCATCGCTTCACTGCCACATCCCCTTCCATGAGAATCAGAAGGCTTACAAGTCCCCAAACAGAGCATGGAAGCATAACTTCACTTGCGTTGCCCATCTTTCGAATTGCTGCAGTCTTCGAGTCAGCCTTCCGTGAACTTGCAGTCCTCGCAACAATATCGTGCAGGAGAGGCAGCTTCTCTACCAAACTGTTCTGAATTGTTACCTCGACAACACAAGACCGAGACTTACCCAATAACTCGACCTCGAACTGGCGGGGTGGGTGTGAAATAAGCCATTGCATGCACTGTCGGAGCGCTGCGCTGTCCGCAGCTCTCTCCGAAAGCGTTGCATCATCTGCCAGGGAGCTGACGACACGAGCAGCACCTCCTGCGAACTTTATAGATGTCTTGTGTCTCTCTGGAGCGTTGCTCATGTCTGCTGTGTGTTGTGCAGCTGAACGACTGTTAACATCCCTGCAATCATCTGCAGCCGACGACTTCGTACTATCCTTCTTGCAGCCCTTGGCATCTGATCCAGAAGTAACAGACGGAAACAAGTCACCTTCACTGGAACGTGTCATGCTGTGGTCACTGTGGCATGTGGCGCAACAAGGTTCAAGTGCTTCGAAGCAGAATTCGCAACAGATTCGGTGTTGTAGATTCAAAGTGCTGCGTACACAGACGTATACAGTGCTCAAGTTCAGGTCTTGTACACCGATTGCTTGCTATATACTTCGGAGTACGTTCTATTTATATGCAAAGCATATGTGTTTCTGATTTCTCGAGAGCTCTTGGCCCCATGTCCGAAAATCTGGTACATTGTCTCCAAAGTGCGGAGATTCGTTTCGGAACCAATGTTGAAACGAATCATGTTTGTGTTTCAAAATGTGCAATTTTCAAGGAATGAATGAAATACCATTGATTAAATTTCGTTCTTTACGTTACTCAGGTGATGCAGGGACGTGCGACTGGCAAGATGTGACCCCAGCACCCAGGCACTGCGTGCATGGAGGTCATTGTTCCTGAGCAGGAGGTGATGCTGGAGTCATGTGAGTCTGGCAAGATGGTGCCCCATATCCTTGACATCTGCTAGGCGAAAGGCATTGTGCTAGAGGTCGTGGTGCTGCAAGAAAGTGAGGCTGGCGAGATAGGGCCCCAGAAATCAAACTCCTTTCCTCCCATAAGTAAATTACTTGGGGACTACGCCATACTCATTTTGAGCTTCGGCCTCAGAGCCACAGTGGCGGATTATCATGCAACTTGTTAAAGGGGAAAACTCCAGAGACCCTTTACGCACCCGGCGAAGAAGCTCGAAAAGAAGACGAGAGGTGGCTCTGGCCGGACCAGGGTTCGAACCCGGGTCCTCGGGTAAAAGCACTTTTTAAAGTGTTTAAAACGGTCACGAGCCCGCGGCTGAGTGCAAGGTCAATCCCAAGACCATAGCACTGAGACAGAGGTAGAGGTACTGCTGAGAAGGCGAGGCGGTTTACCCCACCGCTTTGGTTCGAACAGAGCTGCATGTTCACTCGTGCTTGAACGTGAACTGTGATACAGTGGCAAGAAGTACTTACATGCACAGGACGCAGAAACATGAGCACTACGCATTAAGGAAAGCAAATGACGAAGAAACAGCAGCTACTGTAGTTGCAAGAAGTCAGCTCCCACATGAGGTCTGGGCTCAGGTGTCCAGTGACTAAGGTATGTGAAGTTACGTCGACAAGGACTCGGACATGAAGTACAATGCATGACAAGCAGGGGGGGGGGCCTAGCGTATCTAAGGTATGTGTACAGTGAGCATGGTCCATGCGACAGTTCTATGGAGCTATGCCTGTAACTTTATACACATAGTCCATGGCCCAATCAACCGTTCGAAAGTCTGTCGCAGCTGCAGCACTCTGCAGCACTCTTTCCCAGCTGCAGCACTCTTCGCAGCTCCATTGTTGTCGAAACAGCCAACTTCGTGACCTGATCCCGGATCTGCTCAGGTATGGAGTGCCTTTGTGCATCGCTGAATAGGTTTGTTTGGTGATGTCTATCTTGGGCTACAGCAACCCGAAAGCCTGACTTCCTGGACTAGATTCCGTACCCCTGAATTTTTTGGATCACAGAGTGGAGCCCCTACGTCCTGAACACGCCTCGAACCCCATGTTTTTGGCCCCAGGATTTCACACCCCGAATGCCATACTTTTGCAGGGTTAATGAACCGCAGTGCAACGCGTTGTGTGAATGTGTGCGTTAACACCATCTCAAGAAAGCTACCACCTTCCCTCGTTTGCATATATAGGCTCCTGGCTGCGAACGTGAACATGTTATTTTCTTGACTGGCTAGCGTCGGTTAGGCATGCTTACGAATCCACGCCCTTGTGCGGCTTCGAATTCGTGCGGAGGTATGTACCTTCAGCCGCGCTCTGCATCTTGATATCCAGTTGATTGATGAAACGCATGTCGGTGATATCAATTCCTGTTGCATCGGACATGGTAGGGTTGGGGGCTCGGGCCGCGGACACCATCCCGCGCTCCCCGTTTGATGCATTATGTGCCGTACCCGCAGCAGACAGCGTTGTGCTCCGCAAGCTGCTACATTTCAAGACGTATTTTGTTCCATGCTGCCTTTGTCGCTGCTCTGCTGACATGATACATTGTCTAGGTACGTGGCTGTAGATGTGCAATGTCAGCCCTGCACTGTTGTCAGCGCTGCAGGAAAAACCCGAATCTTTCCAGTGTGGAGCAATGAGCTTGACGAATACTTTCACATGCACAGGTAGCCAAACACGCAGAACGAAGCCTGGACTTGATGGATCAAGCATACTGACCATGGCACCTCTGGGCTCTTACTCCCGCAAAAAGTGCGCATTCGCAACGTAACATATTCAACATCCTAGATTAAGTTCCTGTGAAGTGCTACTATGCAGTCTGTGTCCTGTTCCTTGTCTGCTGGCAGCAGGCATGTGCCCTGTCCTGTAAAACTGTGTCACAATGAGCCTTTGTGCATTAGCTTGTACCTCGGACGTTAGCTTGATCCAAATCTCAAATTTAACTATGGTTGTCTTGATAGCAGGTGATAGCAGCGTCCTGTTTGTCGGCAGTTTGTTCAATTTACTTACAGAACCCAGGAAATCACAACACTAGTAAACTCACAGACACACGTATCTGTGATAAGGCATAGTTCCAACATTTCTGTGGCGTCGCTATGATTTGACGTCTGCTGTTAGTCCACATCAACTGCTTGCCTGGAAATGCTTTGAAAACACAGGTGAAATCATCGATATAGAAGATCGCTACACAGTATGCGCTCTACATATATATTCGACGGGAATTCCTGCTGCGCCGCCCTCGTGTCAACGGTGTCCTTTCATTCTCCATCTGTAGTTTGACTCGTGAGTACCTGATGCACAATTGAACACTTGTCCATCACGCTTCCCTGTGGAGCCTTCTTCAGCATGCCTGACCTGCTCTGGTGATGCAGGGCGTCGGCTTCGAATGCGAGGAAGGCCCTGGATAGTATGAAAACTTTTCAGAAGATGGACGAGGAAAACACTGTGGTCCTTCGGCAAGCAGAAACGACGATGGTTGATGTGGGAAATTCCCAAGTGCCCCATATACTTAGGATTTCACGCCATAGCATCGTGTTGCCGTCAGAATATAGAACCTCTGTGATGTATTGGTGCTGTGCTCTGGAGTACTTGCTCTGGTTGGCTTCGCTGTCCCACTTTCACAACCCTGCCTCTGACACGAGGACATGGCCTCAGCGTGCAGCCCTCCAAGGTCCAGTGATGAGCACCAGCCATCAACAGTGGCCTTCAGCTTTCCCACTTGCGCTCAGTGTGAGGCTTTGGATGGATCCCCGGTCGCCTCGGGTAGTAGCAGCGACCAGTATCCCTTTGACGAGCTCTCTACTCCCTGATCATGTGAACAAGAATGTGCGCCGCGTTCAGTGGTGCATGCTTGAACCCAAGTTTCGTCCTGCCTCAGAATGTTGGGAAGACCTTGCCACAGGAGAGCTTGACACTGAAGAGTTTCCTGTTGGAAGGCTTACTGTTGTGTGCCTATCCAAGAGCACCGCTCCGAGCTACCGTGACAGATATCTCATCTCTAAACACATGCCGAGGCTTAGGGACACCTACAATGGCAGTTTCGCTCGCTGTATCTGACTGGTACGTTTTTGGAACATGGTTTGTCGTTGAAGAACTGTTTTGTTGAATTTCGTTTCGTTTCGGTTTGCCTGTGTTGAACTGAGGCTAAATTTACTTCAACCAATGGATTTCTGAGCGCACATGTCCAGTGGTAGAAGTAGGCTTGCTATGTTCAAGAGTCTGCTCAATGTAGTGTTGCTATCGATGAGTTAGACCGCCCGGATATGACCGATGCTGTTCTTGTCGCCGTGCACTTGTGTCACCAACTGAGTGCCATTTGGTTGGTCTCCAGATGTGGACCATGATTGATCTGTATATACAGTAGCATAGTCACGCTCCACTTGCTAGTTTTTGTGCAAACAGGGTGATAGGGATTCAACATGACCAGTTGGACACACAAAAGTCCGTTGAAGAAGCACAGCTGGGATACATCTGCAGTGCTTATGGTTGATTGAGTAGTGGCGGTTTCAGGAACATCGATACCCACACAAACAGCTACCCACACGATTTTGGCGCTGCAGCCTTTCACTGACGAAGAGTGCAGGGGCATTCTTGGCTTTCCAGTCTCATTCCAACTCATTGTTGGAAATTTCTCCGAGCCACATGGTACAGCATTGGAAAACTCCTTGCATTGTTGAACTTCGATTCAAGAGAGAGCTTACGCTCGAGAACCTGAACTGAGCTTGTACCATTGCAGCTAGTTATTGGATCATAACGGCTCTAAACACAGGAATAAGAATTCAGCTCGCATGGATGCAAGGCACATATGCGCATTGGAAGGATTCTCTGGTACTTGCTGATTGGAATCTGTCTCAATGTGGACAGCTTGGCATCACTAACCCATTTAAAGCATGTGTATATGCCAGATGGTGTGATGGATGTTTCTTTCGTGCAGTGAAGTCAGCTGCGGCCAACTCAGAGCCTCCGGCCATCCTGCCCTTCCAAACAACAGCACGAGGTCTTCCGGACCCAAGATATACAATGGGAGACGCATGCGGAATGTTTCCTTCCCGGGCAGTCAGATTTTGAAACGAACACCAAACGGCAGAACGTTAGCCGTCATCCTGGTACTTATGAGGCATGAGCAGCAAGATCAGCCGTTCGTAGCTTGCATGTACCTGGCAAGTGGCAGATGTTGGTGGGAGATATGTGTCAAAGGGTCATGAAACCAAGGTCGCTGACCACTGAAACCTATACCAACCTATGTCTGAGTTGTCAGCGACCTTCTCCGTCGCAGCTTTTGTCCCAAGTGATTGATTTGGAAATGTGTGGACTGTGTACACATGTGCCCAGCCCCCACAAGTTGTCTTTAACTCGATGTCTCAAGTAGTGTGTGTCCTGGTAGACACATTCGATGTCTCAAGTAGTGTGTTTCCTGGTCGAAACATGAAATGTTTCAGGGTATAAATTCTGCGCATGTTACAAGCGGAGTATAATACAGATGAAGACTGAAACAGGAACACACAAGACAACACAACACACTCGAATGGGGTAGTGTGTAAGGAAACTGATGTCGCGCACGGTTGGCTTATGAATAGGAGATCAGTTGTGGGAGAATGTACAGACCAATAGGTCCCCATAGGTTGCCAATGGTCTAGGAGGTAGTTCCTGTTTTTGACCAAAAATAATAGGTGATGCATTGGGCACTGCAGCAGCGAGCTAGTACGAAAGCAGCGTTCCCACCAGCTTTCAGCACGTTCGTGCATCAGGAAAGGTTGCTCTGGAGGCGCTGGAGTACTAGTCTTATCACACGCCCGCCTGACATGCGACGCACACTGATGAATGTACCATCCGCTGTCTGTGCGACCATGCACGTTTCAAAGCGCTACGGAAGTGAACTACATATATGTTTATCTACTAGAAAACTTTGGTGTTGACGGCACAGCCTGCTGTGCGACCTGACCTCGGATCCACCAGCTGCACTACTCTAGCGTACATCCCCAACACTCTTTGCAAGGGTGCATCGCAGTGCTTTCATGTGACAAGATTTGCAGACATGCCTGTCAAAGATAAGGGTCATTTCGCAGCCTGGAGGTGTCGATGACTTCGCGGAGTCCACTGGACCTGGAGCAGTGTTCCACAACTGTCACAAGGCGCATCTCATGGTACTGACATTCACACATCAGGTGCATATATTGTGTGGTGCTGGCACTTTTCTCTCCTGCTCGTGCCACACGTCGTGGTGGCCATCTATCACAAAGATGCACGCTCCAACATTGACTCCGGGGATGAATTGGTTCAAAACAGATTACAAAACGAGTACGCAGATGACAAAACGAGTACATAGTTCACCTCCCCGTTATTGTCCTTTGGACGGAGCCATAGTGTGGACCAACAACTGAATTGGCAAGAACTCTGCTGCACAGGTACCTGTATCAGATTCGTGAGCGACCACTCAATCATTCAGTATACACATGAAGTGCCTTCAGGAGATCGCGAAGCTGCTCTCTCCACGGCAGTTTGCTACCGTTTGCACCCAGAAGAATTCCTGCTCCACACTCACCAGGCACCGGCGCTAGAGCGAGGGGAGACGACAAACCACAACCGATCAGTACACGCAACATGCTCAAGCAGTTGCATCTCGTCGCTGCAGCACAGCTCTGCCTTCTCTGCCTTCCTCTCCAAGCCCTTGGCAGATGTGGCCCCAGTGCTACCGTCCTGGAGCAGACCTTCAACAGCTTCAATGGTACTTATCAGAACATGACTATAGATGTTGCCGAGGAACTGTTCCCAGACGGGGAACCCCGTGCCAGCTCGAACCCAGCACTGACATACACACTAACTCCTGGGTATGCATGGGAGACTGGACTTGAAAGACTCCAGCTTGGGAGAGGGCAGCTGCGTATGAAGCATCCTGCAGGTGCTACTTGACGCGTTGATCCTGAAACGCAGTACTTTTATACGTGTTTCGGATCTTTATGCTGTGTTTCAGGAGTCCTGGGGACTGTGTTTATATAGACTGTGTTTATACAGAGCTCCGGCTCAGCACTGCTTCGTGCATCGTGAGGTTTGCAGATTCGGAGAGCGTCTGCGTTACTCATTGTTCGGTTTGCACTTTCTCACAGTTCGTAAGCTGTGAGCCCATGCAGGCTGTGCGGGAGCTCACACATGTGGCGTGCTGCTAGCAGTGAGGCTCCCTAAGCCACTAAAGGCGGCCACGTTGTCTTACAAAGTGAAGTTTGAGAAGGGCTACGACTGGACAGCGGGGGGAAAGCTGCCAGGACTGTGCTCTGAAGGTGTTGTGGTCAGTGGTTGACCAAGTTTCCCATTTCTGGTCGGGCTTCGCCCGCCCTGCCCGACCTGAACAGTGCAACTCCAGTGAACATTCGACATTTTCCACCATAACCAAAGGGGGGGACCCTTTCAAAGTCATTCTCTTATGAAACAATTTCCCAAATACTGGTCGTGATCACGGCGTGCTGTCAGCCACTGGTGGTCTTCAGCCACTGGTGGTGCTCTGAAGGTGTGGTGGTGGTGGTGCTTGCAATCGCTACCCTCCCAGGCACTGATCACCAGTGTCGCTTACTTAGATAGAACACTCCTGATTGTTTGGGACTATTTCTTTTGGGTGTGTGACCTGACAAATGAAGCGACACTGGTGATCGCCTCTCCCAGGTAACATGGACAAGCTTGTTCATGGTGTACTGTGTTGGTGCTAGACTTCTGCATGGTGTACAGACACTATACATGTTCATGGTGTACTGTGTTGGCGATAGACTTGTGCATCGTTTACTGTACGCGCATTATACTTGTTCATGGTGTATTGTACTGGCATTACACTTCTTCATGGTGTATTGTACTGGCATTTTACTTGTTCATCGTGTACTGTACGGGCATTATACGTGTTCATGGTGTATTGTACTGGCATTACACTTGTTCATCGTGTACTGTACGGGCATTATACTTGTTCATGGTGTATTGTACTTGCATTACACTTGTTCATGGTGTCAAGGTACTGTGATAGGTGGAGCATAACTGCAAGGGCATACTGCAGACACTGATTTGAATGAAAGCACCAGAACAGGACACCATCAAGTAACAGCACGGAATCATGACATCATCCTTGGCGCTTTCTGCTGGTGTGTTGGGTGTTTTCATTCGGGATGGGTACTGTGCTGGTACTGAACGAGTCTCGAGATCGTACACTGATCCAAGCACCTATGATATGTTCAGCACCCTCTGTGTTGCAACATGATGCCCTCAACAAGCAGTCACGCGATCCTTTGTCAGATGTTTGGTACACGGTGCATGGAAGGCAGGTGAATCTCGAGACGAGTATCAAGATAACTGCTGAATGGGCATCGCAAGAGAGCTTCTGAAGAGGTCATCATCACAGGAGGGGTGCTAAAGTTCTACCTTTCTAAGAGATGGTGCTAAACAGTGCCTACGGGAAGCACCAGCAATTGCACAAAACACAAGCACACGAGATCTGGAGACACAATACAACTCACCAGTTACTCACCTGTAACAGTACTCACATCTTACAGGCCCCTGTTCAACTCAAAGGCGACCTGGTGCAGCACAGCAGCATGTTGCAGCAGACGAACACAAGGGCGTGCTTGCACACACTAATGCACCAAGCATTCATGCACACCAAACGGGAACCAAGTATCCTTGTGCAAGTACGAAATCGTTACACATGCATGAATCGTATGCAGTCGACACATGTACCTGAGCAACGGTATGATAATCACCTTCAAAAAGAGCAAGCTCTGTTCTCATTTCAAACTCGCTTGGAAACTCCCTTCACCGACATGCTTCGTTTATCTGATCTAGTAGAAACAGACCCCTACACACCATTGATACATAGACCGGCAAGAAATAAAGGTGCAATACTCAAAGGAAACACCAGTATCACGTCCCACCCAAGCACCAGCCCCAAGTCTGCACAACCCAGGGAACACAAACGGCAAATTCAGTGCTGTGTGGAAATTCTGTTCTCGAAACACCACCTGGAAGCACAACTTCAAAACATGAGTTGTAAACATTATTTCGACACGCTTCTTTAAAACACCAGCCGTAAACATGAGTTCGAAACATGAGTTCGAAACACTCGCTGGAAACACTACGTCAGAACAAAAGTTGGAAACAATATCTCTCGCAGATAGTTTCCAGCTGCAGATCAGCTGCTTTCAGTTCTATCAGGAGGATCCCGCATTCCATACTCCCCACTACCTTCCAATGAGTTGTCTGCAGCTGGGTGAAGAGCTGCACTGTGCACCCGCAGCTGCTGATCCTTGTCTTTCTGCAGCAGCAACAGCAGCTGCTGCGCCTGCAGCTGATCGTTGTATTCCTGCTGCTGCTGTTGGTGCTCCTGCAGCTGATCCTTGTCTTTCTGCAGCAACAGCAGCTGCTGCGCCTGCAGCTGATCGTTGTATTCCTGCTGCTGCTGCTGCTGATCCATGTCTGTTTGCTGGAGTACCTGTAGCTGCTGCTGATCTTTAAAGATTCCCTGCTGCAGATGTTGATCCAGGTGTTCTTGGACGTGCAGGTGTTGGTCCTGACGCTTCCGAGCTTGGTGCGAGGACGTGGTGGGCGAGCTAGGCGAGGTGGGAGAACGCAGTGGAGGTAGTCGAGATGGGCGAGGTAGGCCAGAACGGCGCCTGGCGAGCGCGCTGCCTGCCGCAGTGCAGCAGCAAAGCATCATGCATGCTGCGACTGCTAGGAGAGTGTAACCTCTTGGGGTCTGGTACAGCCAGTTCGGCCAGTCCTCCCCTGTATCGCAGCCTCAGGGTTCTCCTTTTGTTTTGGGTTTTTTCAGTGTCGATTTGTCAACCTTGGCCGAAATATCCAGTTGTTTTCGACAGCAGCCTCCCCGAGCAACCACCGGATTATGATCAATTCTTCTATCAAACGTACTGACTACGCAGGTTTTGTACCACGTGTACATATATACCCTGTACAAGCTGCTAGGAAAGACTTTCGTGATGGTGCTGTTGTGACATCCGAGTGAAGTGGTGGATGTTTTGTGTTAGTTGCTGTTGGCTGTTTCGATTCATGCCTATTTACTACCTTTCTGGTTTGTAAAAGACAGGCGAATGGCTGTGTGCATTTCGGGACTCCGGGCCGGAATCGGGTCCTCTGTACCAGGATGCACGATGAAGTATCTCGAGATACAGAAACTTGTTCTATGAATTGTTCTATGTACTGATTATGCAGGTTTCGGCATCGGGTGAGGCGGAATCAGGTTTTCTGTACAAGGCTGTACGATGAGGTACAGAAGCAGGGAGATGGTTGCAATGCAGGCTTACCTTCGTCGCCCTCATCTCCCTCATCCCCCTCGTCTCCTTCATCGCCCTCGTTGCCCTCGTCCCCCTCATTGCCCTCGTTGCCGTCGTTCGCCTCCCTCTCGTCGGGCGGGCACTCGCCTTCCTGAACCCTAAAGTCGTCGAACCTGCAAGCTTTCAGGAAACCCTCACATGTGCATGCAACCTCGCTTACAACGACCCGCCTCAGAGGATATGTCGACGACGAGTCCATCGACTGCACGAGTGGCTACAGGGGGACCCCCTGTGTGTCCACCCCTCCCCCCGGGTGTGCAGGCGTTCCTGGCGCCCCCCCCCCCCCCGAACATTAGCGCAAGTATGTTGCGATCTACAAATAGAGCTCTTCCATGGCGGTGACTCAATGGATCAGATCTTGTTACATAACCATGCGTAGTAATGTACTCACGCGCACGGGCCAAGCGTCGCTTCAGTGTTCGGCTCAGCTGAGAGTTCTTTGGCTCATCGTTTCGGGAACAAAACTACAGCAGCACGGCAACAAAGACTAAAGTTTACAAACCGGCAAGGCAGTGAATAGGCATGAACCCAATTAGCCAAAAGCAAGCAACCCGGGGTAACAAAGCCAGCGTCAACACCACATCCTCCATGCTTCCATGTCGCCCACCAAATGAACTGGTCATGGTCCGTTGAGGGGTGGGGGGGGTGCAAGCCGAACGTCGTCCACGTCACGTGCCGTGGACGACGTTCGGTTTGCCCGCCCCCCTCCCCCCCTTCCTCCACGGATCATGGCAGTTGGCAACACAAGAGTGGATACAGGGGGGCACTTCCAATTCAAGTTCTGGCACAAGGTACGTTTGTGAGATGCGGTGGGAGACAACATACAATAGGAACACCGTAATAATGTCCATGTTTCCAAGATACGCACCATATGAACTGGTCATGGTCAGGGTAGAACCGAACGTCGTCCACGGCGCCGCCGTGGTAGTTGTGAAATAGAAACCTCTCGATCCAGTGACGGTCAGTGTTTGCTGCGTATGTAAGATCACGCCAGTCGGCCACCTTGATCGCGTCCAGCCACACAGTCTGCACTCCATCGCTCTCACCTGCAACGGAAACTTGCACGCTGATGCATGCATGAACACACATGGTGTGAACTTCTCGATGTGAACCTTGATAGTGTGAACCTTGACGGTGTGAGCCTTATCATTGACAACAAGACAGCTTCCGTGTGAACAGTTCCATTATCCCTGAGCGTTTGCTGCATCAGGTGTCTCCCCCGCGTGCGTTCGATGCAATCACACATTTCTACAACTACTTCGTGATCTGGTAGCCCACTGAAGAGTATTCATACTGTGATGTATAATCTGGTCATCATGATATCATGCAGCGCTCGCGGTATTCGATGCCGGGGTGTACGTTCGAAATCGGGTGCCGGGAAGGGCTCGTGTACATTTGAAATCTGTCTATGTATGTTTGAGCTGGGGCTTCCATTAACGAGCCGGGAAACAACAATAAGAACTTCAACTTTCCAGATGCACCGATTCTAATCTGTTACAAACCGGATGTATCAGCTCACTGTGGAGCACCATTTTGGGCATGGATTAAAACTTGATGGGGCTTAATACTGTGGTACATACACAAACATAAGACGTTGGTCCAAGGAAGGGATGTTGTATGCATGCATAAACGTACATATACATACAACCTTGTGTAATGAACAGAATACCAGTGTATAAGGGCAGTTACAGAGCTCAATACCAGTGCGATGGTACTCTCTTATACCAGAGAGATCACTAGCAGGAAGGACCAATATGCTCACACATGTATGTATCCTAGTGTCTACAGGATACCTATATGCATGAGCATGGAATCGGGAAAACACAGAAAGAGATAACATCGACAAGGGCGCTGGAACTGAAGCTAGCAAATTGAACCAATGGAGGTAACGGGGAAAGCACAGAAAGCACAGAAAGTACTGCAAACCTCACCTGGAGAGTTGACTTTCATGTAGATCTTTATCTCATGATCAAGAAATTTGATCCCGGCCCGTGTAGATTTGAAATCTGTCTATGTATGTTTGACCTAGGGCTTCCATGAACGAGCCGGGAAAACACTTCAAACAGAAAGAAGTTCAAAGCCCACCTGGAGAGTTGACCTTCATGTAGATCTTGATCTCATGTACCTGCCCAGGCAAGAAGTGGACGTTCCAGGGAAGGTCCTCTCCACAGCGTCGGGTTTTCCCATGCATGTACGTGTAGCTCACTCCAGCGCCCTCTCTTCGGAACATAACCCTACTGGACCACCCTGTGGCGGGGGAGGTCTCACTGCATCCTGTTGGGCAGTCTGCACTCCACATGCATGCAATGATTATGTAACCATCAGGGATGCGCGGCTATCTGTGGTTGAGATGGAACCACAGATGATCCAGTACACAGCAAGATGTGCTGTGTAGTGAAAATGAATGGATTACAAACCGGAAACGGGGTTGATTAGAAGGAATACATTTGTCGCGAATGAACAAAATTTTAAATGGAGCAAGCATCTTTTACAAACCGGAAAGGTAGTAAATAGGCATGAACCCAAATAGCCAAAATCAACTAACACAAAACATCCACC
>JAUMHD010029063.1:0-15702 GCA_032359135.1 Ulvella scutata | reverse complement strand
GTTTCAGGATCTAGGGTTTCAGGATCTAGGGTTTCAGGATCTAGGGTTTCAGGATCTAGGGTTTCAGGATCTAGGGTTTCAGGATCTAGGGTCTCGGGATTGTTCTGAGCTGCAAAAATCCGATTCGCGTGGCGGATTCTCTTGCGTACACTCTGCCTTCTTCTGAACACCTTGATTGCTGTGTTCTTCAGCAGTTGCTCATGAGACGCAAGGTCTTAATGGAAAACATACCAGGCCCTATTTTGACGAAAGACAATTCTCTTCTAGTTGTGGCTACAGGGGTCCTGCAGCCATCGATGCGTTGAGTTGACAACTGAGTGTGGCGTAGGTGCACTGGGCGAGGCACAATCTGAACGAGCTGTCCCTTCTGCTGCGCTCTCTGCCCCCCCACCACAAGCTTGCTCCACTGCTGCGTCATGCACATGGCGCCGTGAGCCGCACGGAAGGTTCCTTCAGTATTCCGGCGGCTTGCGCATGCGCCGCACGCATGCGGCACGTACTCCAGGTACCTCCTCAGAACGCCACTGTTATACTGGGAGTTCCCACTGTGACCTTCCTTATAGTTCACACCATGTTCATTATGTCTTCGCTGCGCATGCACTGATCGTGATCGTTCCCGCTATGAACATGCTGACAGTTCGCAGTGTGAACTGGATTGTGGTGGTCCTGTTACATAAAGGACTTTCGTCTCGTATCTCTTTATCCTCTGTTCTGGTTTTCGTGATTTTCGAAAAGACATGGCTTGAAGAAAGAAACAAGCTCTTATATACACTTGAAGACACCAAGTGAATACACTTTCGAAAACATATTGAAAGTTATGAAAAGTGACTTTTCACAACTAGTTTAGCTAACAGCTGCACTCGGAAAGACAATCGCGATGGTGCTGTGGTGCTGTTCGAGTGAAACGCTGGTACTTTTTTCGTATTCGGTTTGCCTGAATGGGTTCATGCCTCTTCACTACCTTTCAAGTTTGCAGGGTTTTCAAACCCTATAAAGACAACAAACCCTGCGCACACGCTGACCGTACACAGAGACTACACACGTGCGTTGATCATAGAGGTGCCCCACACCCTTTACAAAGGTATCCAGGAGAGAATGGTACTCCCAGAAAGGGTGTTCATTTCTGAAAACTATGAGAGTAAAAGGCATTGTACTTCTTATAGCTGGTTGTTATAGGCAGTCTGTTATTTATAAGCAGCTGTGTGCCTGTTATAGCAAGCATACCTGCTTTTTTACAAACCGGAAAGGTAGTGAATAGGCATGAACCCAAATAGCCCGAAGCAACTAACACAAAATATCCTCCACTTCACTCGAACGGTACAACAGCACCAGAAACCATATACTTTCTTATCAGGATACATAATTGTTTTTTTTTTGTTTTCTTGCGCGTGTTATGACATGGTCATTTGAACACTGTCAGTGCAGGCGTTCACGCACACGATGTTTGACACAGCGATCGATGCCGCATGGCATGCATTGTGCGGCAAGCTTGACATCGCCGCAGCGGCCACGCAGCAGCAGGCCAGCGCGCAGCACAGCATCGCGCGCGCAGAACCCTCGGACCTCCTGGGGGACGTTGGGAGGGCACATGAGGAGTTCCTGGAGGCTGTGTGCCGCGCATGCTGGATGACTCAGGACCCCAACTCTTTGGTGTGCGCTCTGTGCTGATGTGTTGACTGCCACCTTTCCTGTCCTTTTGCACATTCAAAGAACATATCAGAGCTTTCGAAGAGGTTGCACACAATGCATGGTGTGGTTTACTGTTTGAATTCTTCCCAATTCACGTGCCCCCTCCAGGGCAGGGATATAAGGTTAAGGAATCCGGAAGGACTAACTATGTCAGCGAAATAATTTTAAGTTTTCATACTGGGGGAAGGAGGGGGTGGGGGGGGGGGGGGGGTGTTACATATACCAATTCATTGTTCTCCGGGGTGAGCACGACCGAAGTTATTTCATATGACTGACAGTGGCTGACAAGTTCGCTTTTTGTGTTCCTGCCTATTCACTACCTTTCCAGTTTGTAAAAAGGGCTAACAAGTTGTCAATGACGATTGCCCTTATCCAGGGGTGCTGAGGATGATGCTCTTTCCAGGTGCCTTGGTGCCTGATATATTCGTTGTTTGTCTCTCCAAATTGCTAAGAAATCCACCGAAAGTCAAATGCGTTTGTTGCGTTCGATATTTGGGTTCATCCCTACTCCCTATCTTTTCGTTTTGGAAGTCCCATCACATTTCAAGAAGTACGTTGACCTCTGAACACGCACATGTGTGTCTACCAGGGGCATCGTTGTCATTGACAACTCGTCAGCCGTACGCTCTTACAAACCGGAAGGGTAGTAAATAGGCATGAACCCAAATAGCCAAAATCAACTAACACAAAACATCCACCACTTCACTCACAACAGCACCATCTCGAAAGTCTTTCCCAGCACTCTTAGCCAAACCGCGATAATAGTGACTCATCAGCCATTGTCGCGCCCATTTTTTATCATGCTCACACCGAAAACCCGTTTTTTGTGGATAGCCATTTTTCTGTATCACCCGTTTTTGGTATAATATCTAACAACCCTTTTTCAGAACATCTAAGAACCCTTCATGCCTTTTCACTACCTTTCCGGTTTGTCAATAATACAACATCTAACAACCCCCATCAGGGAGACTTGAGAATCTTTCGCTGGCCTCTTTACAAACCGAACAGGTATTGAATAGGCATGAACCCATATACCCAAAAGCAACGAACACAAAATAGCCACCACTTCACTACTAGAATGGCACAACAGCACCATCACAAAAGTCTTTCCGAGCACTAGCCGTTCGTTACCCTAATAAGCCTCTCCATATTTCTGTTGCTGAAATCGGTTTCCCAAAGCGTCTGTCCTTGGGATGTGCCTGGCAAGCTTCGGTTGCAGCGTTCGTCTTGCCAGTTGTGCGGAGGGAACGTGTTTTTGAAGTGCCCAAATGTCAGGAAAATCGATCTCTGTCCGAATCTCGCAGTAAGGGCCCTGGGGGCCAACTATGCTATCTCTGGTGTCTACAGGTGGTCGCCACGCACCTGCACTCTCTTTTAGACACAGTGCTCCTCTTCTGCAACGTTCTGAAGACTGCTCTGGTGGTAGACGGCGGCGTTCCTGCCTCAGGTGAAGAGCGGCAGCTTGACAAGGGCCGCAGAAGGTTGGGGGGGAAGGTCGCGATGCAGCTGGCACAAGAGTTCGACAACCTGACCACGCAGCTGATCGTGTCGCTCGGAAAATTCAACCTCAAGATTGCGGAAGGTTCCGAGATCATGTGCCTTCTTGAGTCGCTGCAGCACTCTGCGTTGCTGCAAGATGGTTAAGGGGATTGTTAGATAGATCACACTAGGGAGCTGTGAGGGGGGTTGTGGTGGGTTGAGGGATCCAGGTTGTGTGTGTGTGTGTGTGTGTGTGTGTGTGTGTGTGTGTGTGTAAAGTTACAGGCATAACTTCATAGCGTCGCTCATGTATCCAGGTTGTGAGCTTTGAATGCGTGTCACGTTGAATGCATGCACGTGATCGCATGCGCGTGCCACGTGTGTTGTTTCTAGTCTGTGCCATTCGGTCGCTTGCCCATCAAATGTGGCGTCGAGCTATGAACTGTTGCAATGTAATTTTGCATGATGTGTGCATTCGGGATAATCTGCGTATACCGTAAGGAAGCACAGCAGTGGAAAAACAGTCAGCGCAGACCGTTACGTTTCTCCAAAGGGGGCGTTGAAAAAGCACCCAAAAACACCGAAATTCGTTACGTTACACCAAAGGGGGGGCGGTTGACAAACTTCCCAAAACCACTCATACCGCAATGTTATATTCCAAGCGGCGTTGGCAAGTACAGTGCAGCGTTACAGTCGAACAGTGCTATACACGGTGTGCATCAGGCAGGCAAACATGTCACACCCTGGTAATATTCGCAGTGCCATTGCTCACATGTTTTCTAAGCCACCAACGCCTAAGCCTCCTCCAGATCAATGGAATCTCTCAGCAATGATGCTGGTGCTGAATCTTCTCGTTTTGTTTTGTCACTGCTGTGAAGCACACAGCTTAGCCAGAAATGTCATGGATGGTGAATTCGAAGGCCTCAAAGGACTTGACTTTCAGCCAACTTTTGAGACGTTCAGCTACCCAAAGCGTTTCACTTCTGCATTTCAGGTTGATGCCATGACAAGTCCTAGTGATTTGTTTGATGATGCATCTGAATTCCGTCATGCACTTGTTAACGCTGCAGTTGATGAAAGTGAGTGGGCAATGGAATAGTGTGACAGTGGTGATGAAGGTGAAGGTATGTTCAACAGTTGTCAGGAAATCAAGTCTGAGGGGCCAACCAGCATGCACAGCAGGAGACCATATGGAAGACCTATCTCAGAGCTATACTCAGAGCAACCAGAGCAACAACAAACAAGCTCCATAAGGAGCTAAGCTCCAACATAAAAGGAATGATGTGTCCCATCGATATACATGCATGTGGTATCCTTTGTCCGAAGCTTCGCGAAGTCAAGGGGTTTCCATTTTCGGGTTTCAGCTTCATACCGAAAAGTCAATATTTCAATAGCTTGTGCAGACACCACACACCTCGCCTTCAGGACCCCTTTGCCCCCACAGTTTGATATTTAAGGAACAGAGGTAAAGAAGAAACGTGTTCTACGTTTGCGCGTTTTCAAACGTTTGCTTTCCTGATCATGACAGATCATGACCGATCATGACTGGTCAACCAATGCAGGGAAGGGTTCTGCAGCTCGTGTCTATGGTGTGAACACCGGCCAGTTGCCGAACCTTTTCCAGTTAATGCAATTCTGATGCTTGGCTCTGGTGAGGGCGCGGAGGTGCGCTGTGATCAGGGCTACAGTGGAAAGCGTCAGGCAACGTGGACAGCCTCGTGATCAGCGGCTTGATCAGCGAATCAGGCAGCAGAAGTAGCGCAACCTTTTCAAGTCAGGCTATAGCGTCGTCCTGAGGTTTCTCCGTTGAGCGTCGCTTGCAGCAAGAGGCCTCCAGATCATGATGCCCGTGCTTCTAGCACCCCCTTGTGAGCTACCCCTTCTGCCGGACGGAAGTACACTCGAAGACCTGAAAACTGCACCCATATGATTACGAGCTATTCAGTATACTTGATGTACATCTTACAGTGAGATTCGGAGTTTTCTGCTCTGTGGTGCGGTTCCTGTTGTCACATGCCAGTGAAGATGTTGCAATTCATTGTCGTCTTAGACGGACGTAGTTTCTTTCTGTCTAACATGATATTCAACTGTGGCCAGGTACCTGAACTTTGCCACACTGCAAGCAGACATCTCGTTCGCTGTTGTACTTGAGCTCCCAACGCCCATACATGTCACAAAAACAAACGATCATCTACTATTAGTAACAGATCCGTGCGTCATGTGCAGAAGTAGGCCAGCCAGTAAGATTTCGTGGACAGCAGGTTGATGGGATCACAACGCACCACTCGAGCGGTGTCCACATATCTCTGAAAGGCATGTTTGCTGGTGTGGGTTTCCTGGTTCCTTCTTCTAAAGCATTCCCATGACTTCCATCCCTCCCCTCCAGAGTGAATGAATTGTGAGAAGCTTTGTCCTGCAAGTAAGCACAATGTCCCTATGTGCAGAAGAACAACTGAGACGCACCGACATTCTGGCACATGTCGCGATCGAGACCAACATGTGAAAAAAACCCCGCACTTCGTCTCCGCCACCCTTGAATCTCATATGCATGCGTCTCAAGCATCTCCCATCAGAATGTTCCGGGGTGGTGATGTTTGGGATGTGGGTGGTGGCTTGGGTGCACTGTCGATCCAAGCTTGCTGTCCGAGCACGGTCACAACGCGCATTAAAAAACAGAGTACAACGTGCTTGCCCGCAGCTGCAGAAGCACGCCCTGTGCGTGCCTGCGCCGCTACGGACACGCATGCTGAACTCTGCATTTGAATTTGCGAAGGGCATTATGTGCTGCGGAGAAAAATGATGTCCGCAGAAGTAGAAATTCGAACCAACTGTCGATCTGAGCTTGCTGTCCATTCACTTGCCGAGTGTGCATTCAAAAACAGAGTACAACATGCTTGCCCGCAGCTGCAAACGCACGCCCTGTGCGCGCCTGCGCCGCTGCGGACACGCATGCTGAACCCTGTATTTGAATTTGCGAATGACATGTGCTTCAGCAGAGACCTGGCGCAGGCCACCACGGGTGCCCATTTGACTGGTAGCAGCTGCATGACTGCACTAGGACCTCGTTTACTGGACGGGGTTAGCCTGGGTTGGCACACCCCTTAATAAAGTTATACCTATGCTGACACTAGTTTAGGGTCCTACAGCAAAGGAAGGGAATTCACGCACTCCCAGTTTGGGGTGAGCATGCTCTCCTCTCTTATTTTCCCTTCCTCCAATACTTGAGGTACTTGTTAGCATAGGTTCACAGCCATGCATTCAGTCCCGTCACGAGGCCTCGGCAGTGCTCAGATGATACCTTTGGCAGCGAGCAGCGAGTAGCCTCTGTGGGCATACCCTCAACAAGAGGGCTGCACCAGAGCAAGGAGAAAGAGAGCCCTCAACAAGAGCGCTGCTGTACCACAGAAAGAAAGAAGAAGTGAAAGAAGAAGAGAAAAAAGAAGAACGAGAAGTGAGGAAGAAGTGGTCCGGTATTGGCTCGAATTGAGCATGGAGGACGGAGCTGTTGCGTCCACAGATGCTTGTGCTACTGTAGATGCCCCTTGCGCCATCTAAGTGAACTAGTTCTGCGAAGTGGCTACAGGTGAGGTGCTGATCTGTGTCATTTGATCTGAGTCAGCATGCTCGTATTCTTTGTTGTTGTTGCGGTTGTTGCTGCTCATCTTCCTTAGTGCTACTGATCATGCCCTGTCATCATCATGAGCAACGAGGATCACCAGAACATTCCCGGTCATTCTATATCCTTGACTAGTGCACAACAGCCACTTTTCGACGTGCATGTACGTCTAAAAACCTTCTCGCATGCATGTTGTGGAGTGACATATCAAGTTCGAACGAACGATAAAAGAGGCACCATGCGTTTACACAGTGGAAAACCGTTGCAGGCAAAGGAATTGAAAGAGGAGCGTAAGCTTTGATTGTGCGACTAAAACTAAAGCTGCAGAACATGGCTGATGCATTGTTGGCAGACAATGATGCGAAACCCTCACCCAAACCCTGCTGCTCGCATTTCCAGCGCAGGATCGAACCTCATGCATGAGGCGTTTCAAGGCTCAAGGACATTTTTGACAAGGCCAAAACCCAAGGAGAAACGTTCATGTTATCTTGGTAACGTTCGCTGATGTCGATCACCCATGGAGCAAGGATACCACTTGCTACGTAGCATGCATCACAGAGCGACACACCGGCCGCATAAACATCGTTCACCACCAGACGTCAGTCTAGCTCTGCGAGGCACCGCTGGCGGGCCTTACCTGCCGTGCATGCATTGCCGATTTGATGCAAACTTACCTCTCATTAACTCGCCAAGGACAAGCAGAGACTTTGCGCCGCAACGCGCGCTCAAAAACAGAGTAAAACATGCTCTCCCGCTGGAAAGGTCGATCCCGCAGAATTGTGGCTACAGGGAGCCTTCCCACTAGGAGATGAGAGGAGCACTTCCACCGGCACCACCCCCACCAGAAATTGTTCTGGTGGGAGTGTTGTGCCTTCGTTTTCTAGTGGGGGTGTTACCGGTGATTTCTTTCTGGAAACCAGTTATTTTCTGGTGCTAGTTTTTCAGCTGGTTTCTCCAACCAGTTCGTTCTTCCAAGGCATGATTCCTCGTATCTACGTGTTGATTGACTGTTGGCTGACTCATCCGTGTCGATATTCTTCATGCATCACACTTGGACGTGTCTACAGGTGCCACGCATTCAGCATTGGTGTTTCGTTGATGCGTTGTGACATGCACCGAGGCATTGTTACCCCTGAACCTCTAAGATTGCATTCACGGGCCCAACACTTAACCTCGTAGCATGTGACAACACTACCCTAGGGTTGTCGGTGCTGCTGGGCATGCTGGGCGCTGAGGTCACGAGTTGGGGGCATGCATATGGTGCTGAGAACTACAGAAGGCACGCCGATGCATGCACTCCAGAATCTTCTCCCCTGGACTGTTCTTAAGAAGACACCGTCCGCCGCAGCCAACACCCCCCCCCCACCCACCGCGGGGGACAACTTGCTGCTGCCGCCTCCACCCCGCAGCGAAGCAAGCTGCAGCCACCAGCGCCCGTAAGCAGCCTGACGCTGATGCTAGCTTGTCAGTACAGCAAGCAAGCTGTACTGTCAAGCAAGCGTCAGCGTCGGCTTCCTCAGGGATGCTGGCGGCTGCAACTTGCTTCGCTGTGGGGTCTCCATCAGCAGCATGTTGTTCCACAGAGGAGGTGGTGGTCAACCTCAGAGCCAGGTAGCCTCCATGGAGGACATCTCCAGTAGCGTTCCCCGCACAGATAGCGCCCCACCCTCACCGGCATGGCCATGGTGTTGTATATGACAATACACTATGGTTTACTTTTTCTTTCTTTTTCTTCTTTCCGAGAAGAGAAAACAGATTCTCTTCTCAAAAAAGAGGAAAATGAAAGCTGAGCATGCATTGTACCGCTCATGCCACCCATGAGACAGGGAGATCACGCGCATGGGTGGTGGTGGGAAGGCTTTGGAGAGGGGTTGGAGGGGCTGACCTCTTCGGTTCCAACACCACAAGCCCTCAGGTTGTTTGCTGTCTATTCAGGAACAAGTGAGAGTTGTTCGGGTTGCATATTTAGGAACAAGCGGGAGGTTTTCCTGTTCCCTGTTGTCTATTTAGGAACAGTTCCCGCATTAGGATGAGGCACATAAGTGCAGTCAGGTGTGTGCGGCCACGAGTGCAAGCGCACAGCGGAAAGCCTTTGCGCACTCGAGTTTGCACCAGAAGATGTGCGCGCCGTGAAGTCGCTGTCGCGTTCCCACCGTGAAAATTTACGTCCGCGGAAGTAGAAATTGCACCCCACTGTCGATCTAAGATTGTTGTCCGATCATTTGCCGAGCACGGTCACAACGCGCATTCAAAAACAGAGTACAACGTGCTTGCCCGCAGCTGAAAAAGCACGCCCTGTGCGCGCCTGCGCCGCTGCGGACACGCATGCTGAACTCTGTATTTGAATTTGCGAAGGGCTTGGTGTGCTGCGGTGACGCTGGAACAACAGACCACCACTGGGGCGCATGTGGCTGGTAGCAGCTGCATGACTGGGCTAGGGCTCCGTTCACTGCAAGGTGTTAGCCTGGGTTGGCGCACCCGTCAGTGAGTGAAGCTATGCTGGCAGCCGTTTAGAGTCCTACAGAAAAGGAAGAGAATTCACGCACACCCAGTTTGAGCAATGGTGCTGTGCCGCTGTCATGAAGTGAATGCAACCGGGACAGCAGCACCCAGCAGCAGCACCCACAAGCTGAACGAGAGAATTGCAGGGCCAGGGAAATGCTGGGAACATAGAAGAGGGCCGCACTCACATAGTGTACATTTTAGTGTCCTCTGAAACAGTGAAGGGTTTTCAGAGGCTTGTATACTCATTCATTCTCTGCAAAGCTGTTTGGACCCAGTGCCTTGATTCTTAGTTCTTTTTGGGTTCCTTCTTGGGGTTTTGGGTGGCCTCTGAAGCATCCCCGGTGGGCCCCTGCACCGTGTGCCCCCGCTCCCAGTTGGGGGGGAGGGGGCTGCAAAGCTGCATCAACGCGGGGCACGCCGGCGGGAAGCCCGGGGCCCATCCTCAGATTTTAACAATCTACATAGGATGTCTCGCTGGATATGTGGGGGCACCAAGGAGTATTGTGCGCCGAGGAATATTCTGGGAGGGTGGGGGGAGGGGGGTATACGGAGCTCGCTTGCAGAGCAGGCCTGGGTGGTGAGGGGTGGCGTAGGCGTTTGTCTTCCTCGAATTGAAGTCATGAGGAGTTCTCAGGTTTGAGGATAGGGCTTATTAATACACCGGAAAGGTAGTTGCTGCCACAGGACATCTGAGCTCAGGTGTCCAGTGGTTATTAGTAGACTGGCTATGTTCAACAGTAGTGAATAGGCGTGAACCAGATAGCCAGAGAAGGGAACAGATGAGAAGAAGGGAGCATGCGGTGGTGTGGTATTTGTTTGTGCAGTTCGTTTACTCTGGTGGTGTTCTGTGCCGTACAGCTTGTTGCAGAGTTGAATTTCATCGAAAGTGGCTTGCAGGGCTCCCCACTTTCCATGTTCAAGCACATGGATGGTGGTGCAGCCTGTTGCAGAAAGTGGTTGCGTACAACCATCCAGTGGCTGTGTTCCTACAGGATGTTGTGAAGTGCATTTTCAGTTTTCGTTGACATGTTAAATGTAGCGAATGTTCAACGTATACTACGTGTACCAACTCCCATCAGTTTGTGGAGGGAAACATATTTTTGGGTTCTATTTTTTGGATTTTTTTTCGTTTGAGCTCCCGGCGCCTCCACAACATCCCAGAAACCGTGGTGTTGTCAAAGTTACATCGCCAGGGTAGCATTTCTAATGCACAAAGCTTGCAAAGACGTAAGGCAATCTGGGACAACAACCTAATGTGGGGTGGCAAGCAGCGCACGGTTCAAAGTAACAGACAAGGCTGGTACGAAAGCCTGAAGCGCAATAATTTTTTACAAATCGGACAGGTAGTGAATAGGCATGAACACAAAAAGCCAAAAGCAAGTAAACTAAAGCGCCATATACAAAGTCCTGCACCTATACACAATCGTATAGTACAATGGCCAAACATAAACGCAGCAGCGCAGAGCAGACGCCCCGACGCCGCAGGCCTGCGCCACCTGGGGCGGCCCATGCCAGGTGATAGCAGGAGATCACACTCCAAGAGGACATCTGAACGGCATCGGGACGGTCGGGAGTGGAGGAAGGGCGCTGGGAGGGCTCCCGAGGAGGAAAGTGGGGGTGCGGCGGAACAGGGCCCTGAGGGGGTTATCAACATGGTGCCTGGAGCGGGCACGTGGGGCATCGGAGGATGAAGGGAGGTCGCGGGCCGTGGGTGTCGGAGGGGGGGGGCGATGAAGGAGCCGGGGGGTGCGGGGATCGCTGGGCAAAATTGGGGTGGTGCCCGGAGCAGGGGGGGGGGCGAACAGTAGCAGCAGGTGGCTGCAACATCAGCATTGGGGACCGGCAGGAGGGCCTTGCTGGCAACTCGGTCATGCACACCAGTCGTTTACATCTACAAATTTTCGCGGTGGCTACCTCGCGCAGCCCTTGCTGAGCAAAGACGCGCTTGTGGCGTGTGCTTACAACGACAGTGGCACGGCGCACAAGCATGTAAGGCGCACCATCATTCCATCTGAGACCAGCCATCATCAACTAGCAACCACTAAACGCCTACCACAAGGCGAAAACACACATCAAGGCAAGAGCAAAGGAAACAGCCCGTCACAGAGACAGCTCCAATTCCTATACAGCAACAGCTCACGTCAGCATCACAAAGGTGAAACCACACAGCGCAGAATGGATGGTCTATCGCCTCGGGCCATCGCCGCCGGCAAGATACCGGCAAGGACCACCGGGGTGGTACCCGCCGCGCATAGCCAGGAGACACCACAACAAGGGCACACCCGGGTGGCCACGAGCTGGCCGCAGGAGGTGGGAGAAGGGGAACGGGGCAAGGAGCCAGAAGCAGGGGAGTGCGTCGGGAGGCACGGGGCTCCGGTGGATGAAGAGCGGCCGAGGGTAACGAGGCGCTAGAGGAAGGAATGGGTTGGGGGGGGGGGGGGGGGGGGTTCAGCATGTAGCAGAAAGTGGGGTGCTGGGTGTGGGCGGCATCCAGGGGGTAGGGAGGTTGAGGGGCTGCATGGGTGTGGGGGTGCGCGGGACGGGTTGGCCAGGAGGAGGTGGGCCTTGGATGCTGATGTGTGTTTAATGGACAGTGGTGTGCCTCACAAGCCCACAGCATGCACCGGCGTTGTGTGCTTCCGTGTTCTTATCAATGTTCTTTTCACAGCATGCACCGGCGCTGAGTCGTCTGAGTTCGAGCAACAACGGATAGACCACAGCCATCAACTCTGCAACACGAACCGGGCACATCTCCGCCTTTCACCCGCCGCCCACAGGCCGGTCACTCCCTCGCCCGCGCTGGCAAAGGCGGCCAGATGAACAGCAGAGTTCCAGGTGCCGGCTAGCATGCGAGCGCAGCCGGCCCAACAGTTCACGTCATAGGGGGCATGATATATGTGTAAAGTATAATAGAGAATAGTAAAGGAGTGAAGGATGATAGATAAGCAGGAACATGAGGGTAGAGAGGTGACCTTGCTTCCCTGCCGTTGCTTCGGTAGTGGCATGTCCTGTGTCGTTTGTGCAAGGTCGAGCTAAGTTGTCATGCGTTGATTTGATGATACATGAGTCATTTTATGGAGGCATGCCTGTAAATTTGCACTTGATTAGAACCATAGACAAGCATGAGGCGCTGTTGTGGTAGGCCGCACCCTTCTGGGCCTTCACACTAAATGCCGGCAGCCTCGTCGTTGCCCACTCTTACACAAGGAACGGCCGGGGGTGCTACGCGCCCCTCTGGTTTTGGTAGTTGCAACACCACACACCCTCTCTGTACGTGCTATTGCGGATGCAGAAGTCAGCTCCTAAGACTGTCCTTTGGCTGTGAGTGTTACCATGCCAGTGTATATGTAAGTTTCCCTCAAGCATGCTGATACATGTTCCACTTTACATTTCATATTCTCACTAGCTCCTAGAAGCAGCCTATTCTGCTGACCTGAAAGTTGACAGAGCCTCATAGCCGAACCCAGATCTGAAGCAAACAATGTCAACAGTTTCAAGCAACAGCACAATCTTGGTCAAAAAAAACTTGGTAATAAAAAACTACAGCAATAACAAGAACACATCTCCAACCAGCACACGAGCAGTGGAGGTTTCTTAATCTGCACAGGTTCATTGCCAGCAGCAATGACGCAAGTACTAACATAGACGCTTCGGCAGCACAGCAGCTGTATAACCGTGTTTGGTTAGAAATTCAGCAGTGCACTGACACCACCTCCTCAAGTGTGGAATCATGGGAATTCAACAGTTCTGAATGCACAAAAAATGCGCAACACAATTGACACATATCATACAAGCTTGTACACAGTAGTCAACAGCTTGGTATGGTAGCGTCTTGTATCCTAATTCCATAGAGGTGGTGCCTGCACAGTGGTCCATATCCAACCAAAAACGGGTATCCAGCTGTTGATGTTGCAGTAGAGTCCATATCAGGTAGCCTTACATCATTCTGCCGGTGCCATTTTGAATTTTGACAGTGCCATGTGATGGGAAACTGGCGACACAACCTTGATGCACGTTTTCCATGTCCGGCCCTGCACACATTTTCGCCTTAAAGGCACGCTGTGCATTTTGATGTTGCTGACACTGTCCCTGTGTAAAACCAACATACTCTGCAACAGCCATGGTGGCTGCACACCTTTTTTTGCCTGCCTCATCCACATTTCCAGGTCACTGACGCATTCCATTCCTTCCTGACCATGTTCGCACACACAAACCGCTGAGAGCAATCTTGGCACTGTGCATCCCTTCCAGCTCGATCCCCTCTTCGTGTCTATTTTCCTGATCCAAGTCCATCACCTGTCCTGGGTAGGCGCCAGTCATGGCCAAAATTATGTGTGACAGCATATGAGGCAGACACAAGAGCCTGCCCCCCCCAGCATGAACTCCTCGCTATCATCTAAAGTCCACAACGCAGAATTGCACTGAAGACCATTCGCCACCAGTATCCCCTCGCCAACACTATCAGACACACACCGGACACGTGTTGTAGATACAATCAAGGTCACTGACCACTCAGTCATGTAGCGCTACATGTCTCAGTATTTAGTGACCTTCATTGCATCAGCAAGATGTGCAAGATGCGAGGCCCTCCAGGCTTCCTGTGGTGGCCGTAGAGCAGGTCTCCTGGGATGGTGCTCTAGCGCAATCTTGCGGCCAGTAAAGACCCACATGGACGGCCATCACTGTACATGAGCACTTCAGGAGCTCCAGGATCATTACTGCCGACGTGAGAGGAGTCTTGAGCCCCTCAGAAGCAAACATCAGGTCGACTTGTCCTAGTCCCCCCCATATGCAGATTGCATGGGCTCGTCCTCGTCTTCACCATCATGCATTCATGCACGCGCAAGAATGAACGCGCATTTTGCAGGGCGGCACAACGCATTACATGCCATCTGAGCACTTCCATAAGTTCTCGAGCCACGTTCAGTACACAATGTGAGAACCGACGCCTGGTTCCCTGGTCTGCCTCCTTCATGCATCGTCAGGCATTCCCACTTAAGTGCCTCTGCTGCGCCATGGACCAACAAGCAAGATATCCACAGGACCGATGTCCTGATACTTGAGATGGCCGGCACCATGTGAGTTGCAACAGGACTTCATTCTTTGGAGCTCACGCAGATGGCTTGCTTGTGGCTAGCTTGCTTGCAGGGACCTCCACCCATGTGCACCCTCGCTGGGAGACACTGGCGAGGAGGTGCCAGGCGGTCAACCCCGAAGACTGCCCAACACCCCCGCAGGTGCTGCTGTGCCTGAGTCACAACTGCCAATCTTGAGACGGAGTGTCCATCCGATGAACTTCATCCAAGACCCTGCGACAGATGCTCTCCTCGAATGGATGGCTGCCAGGCTGTCCGATGCTTCTGTTGAGCACGCCTCAAGTGAAAGGTCACTGCTGAAGCCTGGTGATGTCGGAGTGTGCATACGAGGGAGGGGGCTTGATGTACAGTAGTACTTGTTCTGCCCCGCTTAAAGTCTTCTATCCCTTGCCAATCACAAGCCCCAATCTCCAACAGAGGTCACAGCACCAAGCACCCCAGCTCTGGGACAGCACCTGCAGCATCTGCAACGCATCACTATGCTTGCACTTGAGAATGATAGAAATTGTTGGATACTAAGGCCGATTCAGGCTGCAGCCTAACACAGGTGATGCAAACTCCTGAAACAGTCACACACACACAACCAGTACAGGTGAGTTGTCGGTGCAGGGTCTACCTACACACTACGGCTCATAGCAATCTTGTGATCAACTTGATATGTTGTCAAGAACATGCTCTCAAAATGAGACGTGCACAGCAACACTGTACAGTATCAGCCCCATGCATGCCATACATGAGTAACGCCACACCTCTGAGAAAAGAAGAGTATGAACCGTCTGAGAACAGCAGTGTGTGCATTGTCAGCACCTTTGCATGCCGTCGCTTGGTCGACAACGTCTTAAAGTGCTTCCGGAGCTTGTTTTTGTGTACTGAAGCGCTTAAGCAGTGTTCCCATGGTAGCCCCACACTTCAGCAGTGTTCCCATAGTAGCCTTGACAGTCAGACGGTGCCCCTGAAGCATACAAGTGCATAATACACCACTCCTGAGCAGACCAAAGCACAGGGAATGAGTAACATCTTGTCTGACAATCACTGCGGCAATTTGATCTGCGGTCGTTCGAACATTCAACACCGAATCGTTCAATGCAGCAGGGTTTCATCAAAAGCCATGGCAGTGTCAAGGTCAATCCCAAGACCAAGGAAAAAATCGGTTCATACTGGGGAGGAACCAACATGGGGCAACTGCAAGAAATTGATGGAAGGAAAAAATGCACGTCCAAATATTGGATTCCACGGGGATTCTGACCTGTGAGTGTGGGAAGCCTTTCAGCCCAGGGCAGGCCATGAGGTGTAGGTGCTGTGCGGGTGTGCGCGCGG
>JAUMHD010029052.1:0-28553 GCA_032359135.1 Ulvella scutata | reverse complement strand
AGTCAGACGAGCTCGTCCGCAACAGATCCCCAGCAGCACGGCGCCTCTGCACCCGAACTGTCGCAGCAGATGGTTTATGGGTTGCCTTCAATGCGTTTGTGGTGGATGATGGGGTTGGAGCGCATCTGACGAGGGATAATGTATGCAGGGGTCCGTAATGAGATTCCAGACAATCTCACACCTTTGTGGTCTGTCCCTTGCAAGCAGTTTGGGCCTCCACGACCACTTCAAGCAGCTGACGAGTGTAAAAATTGTCAATCCGGTACATCGCAGCAAGCTTGTCGGCGCAGGGCAGCGTAGTTGGCCAGTAGAACGCTACGTTCTGCGAGCTGTGGCATATGGGAACCTCACCGAATGGTGGAATGCATATTGCATCCTTCGTCTTGTCCTCTCTGCACGATGCACGCGTAATGTGAGAAATGTGTGTAAAGTTACAGGCAATGTGATAAATGAAACTCGTACCCGCTTCACGATTCGCTGTCCGTCACCCATGTACATTCAATTAACCGCTACCACGATGAGCTAAACAGGCATATACCCGGTGATCTGTCCTAACTGATTTCAAGATTCGCGTTGTTGTTCATGCATTCTGCTGTCTGAGCTAGTTCGTATCAATGCAAGCGCTTGTGTATACGCTATGAACCGCTACGCCTCTTCGTCAAAACTCGGCCCATCATCAAAATATACTTGGAGCACGGCTCACCTATCTTTGTGTCTATGATTTTATCGTTGTGACCGTGTACGTGTGGAGGTCATTACTATGTGGAGTAACAGCAACAGGAAACATGCCACGTCGCCGTACCCACACAGTTCAATTCCACGCCAAAAAAAAACATTCAATGGAGAAACACGTACTCCACGTAGGCCTCGTATCCTCCAAACTAGTCGAGACACATTCCAAAGTTATCATCCTGTGCCAACAGCTGATATTCGTCGCTGTTGGGGCCCAAGTTAACGGTCCATTCCGTCAGATGGTAATTGTCCAGCCCCCCCTCTGGCGTGGGACCTCCCACCAACTTGTTTTTGCAGTTGGTCTCTATGAAGTCGGGTATAGAATACGGATTCTCCAGGAAGGGCATGATGGTCCATATAGAATTTGGATAAGATTGCCAAAATGCGTGTTGGGCCTCCACAGCACTGAGGTCTCGTCCTGCAGATGACAGGGTGCCAAGAAGATGTGCAGAACATGTACATACAAACAAAGACATTTCGGGAACAACAGAATACCCAAGAAGGAATGGGTTACAGTACAAGCGAATGGGTGGGGCGGCACATCCACCCCTGGGCCACATGGGAACAAGAAGGCAAACACAGAGGCTGCAGAGAACACCGCACAGTAATCCGAGCAGAAACAGGGTGTACAACCGGGATTGCATCGTGTTCAACGGCAGCACCAACACCGAGGGGAGATAAGGGGCAACAACGGAGTGAACAACAGCACAGACTCCCATTCCCGCAGGAACATAGACAGATGATGAACATGAAGACTGTAGACGCAATCACGGTCCCTGACCACTGAGACATGTAGCGCTACAAGTGGTCAGGGACCTTGATTGCATCAACAAAGACACTTCAAGGGTCCGGCGGATCTTCGTCAATGCAAACACAGGCAGTCCACATAACGCACTGCTATCCAAAGTTCAGATATGCAGCAGTGAACTAGGCTGGAAATGCTGAACAATGTCCTGAGTACACGTCGATTCCAGTTTTGCACCCTCAGAGTTCTTTAAGGAGTTGGAATGATGTGGAATCCTGCCACAGTAGCTATGAAGGGTGAGTTCATGAGAGTGTGCGACAAACCGAGACGAAAAATTGGTGGAAGGATCATAGTGCACTGTCATTGAAGTAGACATCAGGGCTTGTAGGAGACACCCATGTCAATGGGGTAACAGCTGAAGATCTGACACCATGCAGGTGAATGCATCGCTGTCAGGAGCATGCAACGTTGTACAGGAATTGATAGTGGAAGTTCTGTTGGACTATCAAACAGATCCTACCATAGAGGATGCAGCACACTGCTGCGACTGCGTTCTGCAGAACATCTGATTTGCTTTCTTCTGATGAACAGGGTTTGCAAGAACAGAGTTCATGAGGTCTATCTCGGACATGAGTGGGATGAGTTACCTGTTTGTTGTGCCTCCATGACACCCTTCAGAACCTCAGCATAGGAGGCCAAACCAGTAGCAACTGAAGATACTTCTGTCCTGGTTGGGCACGACTGCACACCCATTTTCGTTGGAGATAGTGGGATTTTAGTGTTGCCCTTGGCATGTCCATGTGGGCGTAGAAAGCAAACACGCAGCAACATGATTCAAGTCCTGGTGGAAAGGTATTCGATGGCAACAACACAGAACGCAAGCTATAGATGAAAGACACGGATAGGCACACATGTGTATGTGTATGACAAAATGACTTTTCATGAGTCAGGTAGCCAGCTGATAGGTATCAAACCAAACCACAAGGGACGTAAAAAAACAACACAGTGAATAAATTGAAAGAAAAAAACAGATTGAAAGGAAAACAGCTGTGAGAACATGCTGTGCTACCGAATATAGGGACCATGCTGGCCAAAGTGAGAAACGAAAACGGTTTGCGCGACCAAAGCCTGATGGAATAAAGATGCAACTCAGAAGTAGCGCCTGGGTGCAGAGAGCATCAATGGTGTGTCAGAAAGCGGAGCTTACCATGTTGAAGAACAGTGCCGGATGTGATTGCTGTCTGAGCCCCCCCCCTGCAAAGCATTGCACAGTCGAAGCAAAGATATGCACATTTGAACCAAGTCAGCCGGAAGTGATCCAGATTGTGACGTGGAAACAACAAGAAAAAGTGAACAGAAGTTTTGTGTCGAATTGTGAATCCGATGTCATGTGGTGAAGAAAACAATAGAACAAATTGTTTTTTCGCTGTATTAAAATCCCACAAAGGCAAATAAAATCCCACAACAGACATGAAGTACAATAGGCGAAGCAATGGAAACGCAACAGCCACCACTGAACTCGACTGACACAATATCACCACCGCGAATGTGTTTTCCAGCACGACGGAGACTTGCTGAATTATTGCTGTCTCCCTCTCCCTCTCTTCTTTGTCCTTCGCCACCTCGCCCCCCCCCCCCCCTCTGTGTGGATTTCCTGCACGTTTATGCACCTTCATCAGTTCTCAGATTCAATCCGAGGCCAAGGCTGCCACACAATCCTGTAGTAAACAGTTCAGCAACCACATAACCAACCAACTTGCGAAGCTGTTTGGCTCGTCTGAAAGGCAACAAAACATGTTTAGGGCAGACAAAAAGATCGTGTTTTCATGCACATTATGTTTTCAGTTTCTCATCATCTAAATGCAGACGCCCAGTGTGAAGGTGCCTTGAACTAAAACATGCATCTGAAAGTACGTAAATGTCTGATGCAAGGTCCATGAGTTTTGAAACGACAGTTCTCACCTTGTGAGTTTGCAGCTTCTGAAGGTGGGGATGCCTCGGAGAGCGGCGCTGCAGCCTCAGCTTCAGACACTGGCTGGTATCGTGTGATGCCTTTCTCTATCTCTAGTCGTTGGCTCACCATAAATGCAAGCTGGGGGCACATCTGCATCGCATGTCACAACACTCGGGCACATGAAAAACGGTGTACTTACGGGAAACAACTGTGTCAAAGTGTCTGAAATAGGACTAAAATACATACCATGGTTCACGCTGATTCTGCCAGCAAAAGTAAGGCAGAGACGGTGCCACACAAACCCGTGTACATCAAAGCATTGTTCACATGGCTATAGATGAACGATTTGGCACCCATTGTAAGAGCGAGGGGCACCCTGTGTCAGATCGACACAGATGAACGATTTGGCATGGCTGGGGCACTGCAGATGGATCAGTGGTGACGTTCATGTGGTAGAGCCACGAGTCCTGGTGTGTATGATGGTAACCGAGTGCAGGACCACATCGTAGAAGTCCTCGACTACCTCTGCGTTCGATACACCATTGAAGGGCACGAATTTCCCTCGTTTATGCTTGCTACTGAAATGTGTCTGGCCTGTGCATATTTCATATGTTTTGAGGCCATGCCGACGAAACATTTGGAAAGCACATAATGATGGGCAAAGGCTCATTCTGATTTTTTGAACAGAGGTGAATGAAGTGAGAAACGAAGGAAGGAAAACAATTTCCTTTTCTACTGGAACACGCCACTGCAACAAAATCGTGCAAGTCATGGAAATGTCAAAATAAGTTACCCACATACGATACTTGGAAGGATAGTACATCACAACGGTTGTGACGCAAAGAATGCCAGCCTCTGATACATATGTTGCTCAACCTAGATGACTAGCATTGAGGGACACTGTTCTCTGGATGGAACAAGAAACGACGATTGTGAAATTGGCGCCGAAGCCCGTTTCTTACAGAAATGTGTGTTGGGGACAAGTGGATTATCGAGGTGCTAGAGTTCACTAGACCAAGTGCGCCACCTCATTCACACTTCTTCACCTAGACGCAGCAACCACGAACAACACCCCTCTTGGTTCCTACAGATTCATATCCGATGTATCCGTATGCACATGCGCGAAGCCTCAATGGCATTGCAACATACCACTTGGCAGAATGCATGCTCAGTTGTCACGGGAGACCTGCAGCTAGTGCAGGAGCAGTTCAATCAAGCAAAGGGTCATTATTCATCTTGAGAGACAGTACCAAGCGTGATCTCGAGAGATATTAGCTGGCTGTCAGGGCTACGCCTTGAACCCAAAAGTAGGGGCACCCCTGTGTTTTGTCTGACAGGAAAATAAATGTTTTCCAGCAATTGCAGCCCATAACTATAGGCACTAGAGCAGCGGATTCTGTACCTCACCACTATCATTGCTACTTTCACAGAATGCCTTGGCTTGGTGCATCATGCGAGCAGAGAGCTGGCTTGATTCCCTGGTGTAGCTTCATTTGTGGCATGCCCTGTGCCGTTTGTGCGAGGTCATGCTAAGTTGTCCATCGATGTTTCGCTGGTACATGAGCCATTCTCTGGAGTTACGCCTGGAACATTACCCTACTTCACTTTCACAGAACATCAGGTTGACCACACCAACGCACATATCTCTCGTTGGAGTCTACTACCCTGTGTAACGATTGCAATGATGTAGGTCAAGACTCTATCCATCACTTACTCAGGCTTTCTATACCTGCAAAAAAACTCTTTGTGCTTCTGCTTCTTGTTTAAACAAATCAACCTAGGTTCATCTTCCTCGCAAGAGCATGTTGCAGCCATCAGTGTATCTGCACTCCTTCCCACGTCCACAGAGAAAAGAAGCCACAGTGCACACAAAAACGATGAAAATACAGTCTACATGCACCCCTCAGCAGGGAAAATAGTATGGAAATATCATGCAAGGGTGCTCATCCCATGCAGCAAGGTACCACGTGTGCGAAGCAATACTAGTCTCACTCTTATTCACCTTTGAATGAAGGCGCTCGTTCTATTTCGATGCAATTAGCCACTTTGCCTCCAAGGCAGCATACACCTCGCAGACGCCCATCTGGCAGTGTTCTTTTCACTTCGCATTCTGTCAAACCACACACCACCAAGTCGCTTGGGCACCGAAACTCACCAAACGCATTGTATGAAAACTCCACTGGTGGTTCAGGTGGAGCACTGACCAGATGAGGAGGCGAAAATGTTTCCCAGCAATTTGCAATATACTGACCATCATAGCAGCACCTTGGAATCACATCTGGAACTGGTGTAGATGAAAACAAAGTTGGCGCGGATGTGCAGTCAGCACACGCAGCCATATCCTCCGGACAATTCAAATCAGAGTATATAATTGGGTGCACAAAATGCCTCTCTGGCAGCGGCTCCAGATCGGTGACAGGGTCGTCATAACAGATCGGGTCGAAGTAGTAGTATCTGTCATAGGCGTGCCAAAAGTAGTAATCCGCTGGGTCTTCGTAGTCAGGAAGTAAACATGCATTACCATCATCAGAAGGCGTGCAGTAAAGCTCAGTGCCGATTGGGACACTCTTGCACTTCACGACCATGGAAAAGAATTCAGATACTCTGTCCAGACAAGTGAACTGCTCCCTTGCGTTGCGCCGGCAGCTAAAGTCCTCGAAGCAGTCGACGCCTGCTGCTGTGGCTGAGGGTACATTGACCAATGCCAGCACTGCGAGTTTGGCCAGCAAGTGGCTCAAGCTTGCGCTGCTCAGTATCTTGAGATATTCTGCAGCTGCCATCTGGACTATATATGACCCTGCATGCGATGGTGCGTCAGGAATCCCTCAATGAGTTTAATTGCCGCATGTCACTCACCAGCGACAGTGCCAAAATCGACATGGTGGTTGTTGATTGCTGAAGTGGCAGGCAGGTACTTGTATTTGGGTTTGGTGTAGTTCTTGAAACTTGTCTATTTCTTTAGAAGTCGGTGGCTTGGGTGCCGAGGTAACCAGAGGCCCTGATTTTCTGGCACAGGCCGTTCTGGTAGATAAACCGCTGCTAGGTATTTCAATTCATGTGTCGTAACGTTTGTTTCTGTGAGGTGAATTCGAGGTTTCTCAGGGTCATGGATTCGTAATACAACGGGTATCGCAAACAAGATATGAGGATTGTGGACAAAGCGAGAAAGAGAAATCAACATTTTTTTCAGCGGCAGATGAGCACAGGTCAACATTTTTTGTAGTGGCTACGAGAGTTCCAACATGCGAGTATCCTGCAGGGCCCTGAACAACCAAGCATGATGTTTGATGCAGGTGGCTACAGGGTTCCCAGTTTTCGGGTCGAAATACGGTCATGTCGATGTATTACTTTAAATTTATACTCTCGTACGTGGTGACTGTTCCAAGACACGGAACGGTTCCGTGTGCACTCGCTGCAGGTACCATCATCTGGGACTTGATTACGCCATGTATACATTTGTGATGTTTGTCGCTCGCGCTGCGAACGATATGGCTCGCAGTGCAAGCACTGTCCTTCCGACTGCGAACCATGTCGTCGGCAGTTCACGCAAGGGGGTAACGAAAGCCGGCTGCAAGACTTGTCGTATAAACACATACCCACAGGCATTTTTTCATGTGTCACATGGCAAGAGCAAACAAATGCAAGAGAGCAAATCATGCAGGAACCAGGTGTTGCTGTGCAGCTGAGACGGTGTTACAACATTAACGGTCCCTTCCAGACACGAAACTGACATGGAGGGCGCGGGAACAATAGACACCGAAACACACTGAATATCATAGCTTGCAGAACCTTTTGAAACTCAGAGTGCAAAATTTGCTGCTTATCTAGGAAAGGGGGCTCGAGGCACGGCGTGTCTGAAAGTCGGCAAGTGTCAGTTGTACAGATCCTTGGTTGAAGACAGTTCTGCGATGGTGTCGCGTCACTCGCTCAATAGCACACTTTGTTTCAATGCGCAGGGGACCTGCATTCCGGACTGCGGTCTAAAAGTGTGGACGGTCTCTATCGATTTCGGAAACGGCTGGTGCAGCAGCTTGCGGCTGCCGCAGTCGGCGTGCGTGTCAAGAAATGCAACACATCCGAGAGTAACAACGGGCGCCAGAGGTCATGCTTTAAAATTTTCGTTAAGGATGCTTCGCGACACTGACGTAGTGTGCGAGGGTTGGGGCATTCAGGAGGGCACATACCTCAGAACCGGACTCGGGCAGCGGTAACGTCACCGCTATATATAGCAACTGCAGCCACTGGCAATATAGAAACGTGCACGTCGTTCAAATCCTGTAGAGTCTGTGACAGAATTATCTGCCGGATATGAGCTTAGCGCCAATATCCACACCAAGGTATGCAGCAACCTATACGATGTTGCCGACACTAGCTGCGAGGGCAGGCACAGTGTTATGACCTCATAGCGAGAACACGTTACCGTCACAGTGTATACGGCGCAACCATTTTGATGCACGTACGTTTGCTTCATCCCTCCTCTTGTTTTCAGGAGCATTTCGGCTGATTCCTTAGAGTAGATAGACTGCCCAAAACGGACGTTCTGAGCATCGAGTTCACTTTTCTGGCATCGTGAGGTAGTTGGGCCAGCCCAGCATCCCATGATCTAGAATGGGCACAAAATATGGCTGGTTCATGAATTATGGCTTTCTGACGCAAAAGGCACACACACATAGTCTCTCGAACGCACACCCATACATGACGAAGTTCGACGTTTTGTATACGAACCTTCACAAGCTCTGCCATCCACAATCCGTGCTAGCAGTTTCTAGATTGAGTCACCGAAGCTCACACTGTAGATAGCTTTCGTTCGCATTGCCAACTTCAGTTTTCAACGCAACTTCGCAGCCACAACCACCACTAGCGGACCATGCATATGTCCAGTGGCTTGTGATTTTGGCACATCGTTCAGAGAAGCAAATTAGACAAGCAGTACTCCAATGTCATAATTACATGAAACCTGACATTGGGCTGTAATAACGTTTGACTACATTCAGGGATGTACCACCAGAGCTCTCTCACCACAGAACACCGCACCAAGCATGCATTTGGTGCGTGTCGTGTCGATTGCAACAACCGACATCATTTTTGGCCATTCAATTGCCGAGGTGAGCGTCGCATGCGTACGTTCCCTAGGATGCTTCACATGGAAAAAATATGGGGCTCCGCATGATGTTGTACCCCTGTAGCCATGTGCCCCTGGAATAGCATCTGAGACCATCTGTGAGGCTGTGGTTGCACGTACTGCGGCTGCTCGTAACTTGTTGCTGGTGGTTGTGTTCTTTCATGACTAAAAACGGGATCAGCCCTATCCAAAAATGTAACTTCGTTCGCATACCAGGGCAGGTGGCGGTTCACTGTGTCGAGGGAGTGAGGAATGGCCGCGCGTACGCAGTCAAGTTCTTCCTGGACTCCACAAGCTTCTACATGGAGGCGGCGCTGTATGTGGCGCTGCTTCCCCTACCTGTGGGCCTGCCTCTCAGAGAGAGCCTCGCCTGCCATGGCTCATCTGACCTCCTTGCTGCTTGCTGACAACCTGAAATGTGCGGAAGGATGGGATGTTCGTATTTACAGTCGAAGCTTTACCTTTTTGCGCTGCCGCCAAATGCTTTGGTCCCAGGTAATCCATGTATTCTATGTCCCAGAACGAATGCCAGCCTTTTTGAGTGCATTTATCTTGGTCCTCACGCCATGATTCTGTGACACATGTTGGTTGAGGCTTACAGTAAAGGGAATGCAGGTGGACACGCTGAGACCAAGGAAAAAGCTTGTGGAGCCCAGAAAAAGTACATTGCCGTGGAACGTTGTGATGTTCATATGGGCGAGTGTGCAGGATTGGTCCAACCGCGCCGAGGCCGTGGTGTTTGCCTCTGCGCGCACCCCCCTAGACACCTTCGGCCAGCCTTTTTGGGTGCTGGGTTGTCTTTGCACCCCCACAGTTCACTTGTGACTCGACATGAAGTAAGTCTACATTGCTGCAGATGTTTTCAAATGTCCCGAAGAGGTTGTCACAACTGCATGCGGCAAGGTTTGTGCACCGAGACCTAAAGCCGGCCAACGTGATGTGGCTGCTATGGGAAAACCGGTGGACTGTCATCGACATTGAATGCGACATGGGTGGAAGGGCTCTTGCGCCGTGTTAGGCTGCAAGGATAGGCATCTTCAGCATCTCTGCACTCGACACCTGGTCGCTGGGGGTGAAGGCCTTCGAGGTGCTCACAGGCGCCCCTGCCTTCCAACTCCTCACCCACAGCAGCACCTGGGTGCGCAAATAATTTTGGCATGTACACTGTTAACATTGACAAATGAAAACTGTTGGGATAGTTGACGATTCGGTGCAGATGCCATTCCTTTTTTCATCTCCGAAGACATCAAACTTCATGGATTTTGTGTGATGTGCCTTCTCAAAGCAGGCAGACACTCGTCCGGCACAAAATGTAGACCAATCGGATTGGAAGAATTGAGTTACATAAGCTCTTCGCCTTCAAAAGTGTGAAAAAAGCAACACAATAAGATCATCGGCAACAGATGATCGCGTAATTCACATACAGCAGTCTCGTTGCAGCTTTGAAATCATGCACACTCGTCCTGGCTATCACGCACCTACCATTACCACTGCCAAGCATTTTAGACATGACTATTCAACTTTGCTTTCAATGCACAGCCAGTGCAACGCAATGGCACTGGACTGTTAGAAAACTCACACATCTTCCACTCCTGCTATTCACTTTACTTTACCTCGATGCAGTTTGCCACCTTCGTGCCGCGGCAGCATAGACCTCTCAGACTACCATCTGGCAATGTTGTTTTGACATCGCATTCCATTTCAGAACACTTCACCATATCGTCGGGGCAAAAAAGTTCACTAAACGGGCTGCTCGAAAACTTCACTGGATCAGGATCTACTGGACGCTCCCCAGCAGGGTCGACCTCCAGACATTCAGCAATCGCCCTACTCAAGCAGCATCTACGCCGAATTGGAGCAGATGTGCAATCATTACAATCCAACATATCTCTTGGACAGTTCAGTGTAGTATTAGGTGCCTGGACAATATCCAGGTACACAAGATGGCGAACTGGCATTGGTTCCAAGTCCGTCACAGGGTCATAGCATACAGGATCAAAGAAGTAGTAAGTGCCCGAGAAATCCGCAAAATAATAGTCTGCTGGATCTTCGTAGTCCGGTGAGAAACAGGCCCCACCAGCCGCAGCTGGTGTGCAGTATGGGTCATCGTCAACTGCGACACTTTTGCACCTGACAACCATAGAGTTCTCCTCGTTGATCCTTTCCAGGCAGGTGTACTGCCCCCTGGAGTTCAGCCTGCAGCTGAAGTCCTCTTTGCATTGTAGCCCACCTGGCGGTGTTCTTTTCACAATCAAGAATGCGTATGTGGCCGCAGGTGCACAAATGACCGCCAGCGCTGCGAGTTTGGCCAGCAGGTGGCATGAGCCTGCCCTCTTGTCCTGTGCTGAGGGAGCCATTGTTAAACTTTACGACCCTGCATGTGATGGAGACTGGATGTAGCAAGAACGCTTTTTTTACATTCGTGTCAAATTGTGGTTGCTTTCTTCTCATGCATGCGTCATCTTTCCGGCACCGATTGTTTACAAACCAATCCGGCTTATTCAATAATTATATATTGTTCAGTACATGTTTTGAAAGTTGGTTGCGTCAGGGACAAAAATGAGATATTGATCGCTCACACTGCGAGCCATCTGGGTCTCACTGAGAACCGTTTTGTAACCACCTGTTGACCTGGGACACGTGGCGTCTGACTGCCGGAAATGATCAAAACAATGCAACTCATTGTAACAGCTATGGGATGTGGTAGGAGCGTTGCAAGTAGAACATCACTTCTCAGTTTGCAGCTTCTGCTGACCATGAAGTCGAATTCGCTGTCAGACACAGCAATTTCCTCTGGCGTGGCGGGCGCGCCGGCCTGCGGACGGGGGGCGACTTGGTTGCACAAAAATACGGGCATGATCGAGACATGGCGTAACAGTCAACTCGGCGTCAAATGTTTCGTTTGCGGTTGTTGCACACGAGGCTCGTACAGATGCGTGCTTATCTGAACGTTCATCAGAAAGTGTACCGATTCCCCCGAGATGATAACTGCGACAAATCCTGCTGAGACGTTTCCGGATCATGGTGCAAAAAACACGTCCGTAGCTTACACAGGTGAAGAAAGAAAGTTCTAACGCTACACTGCTACTTACAGCCCAGATCTACTTCCCGAATATCTGGTTTCCCGATCCTGCCTGCAGCGGGCTGCTACAGTCTGCGTACAAATGAATGAACGCGAGATCGTGGAAGGCAACAGCTGGCGACAGGATTGTTTCTTGGTATGGATACCCTGGTCGCCGAGTTACTCGTCAGGCTGAATGAATCAGATGCGGGCGGGTTCACACCTCAGGATGAGACGTGGAAAGTGCAAGCGGCGTTGATAGGCAAGGTCGGCCAGTTATAAAAGATGGCGTCTACCGACAGGCCTTCAAATTCATGAGCATTAATTTGACCGTGTGCAAGGCCGCACAGCTAAATCTGAAGATGGTGGCGCAGCTCCGGTACAGACTGTAGACAAAAGCCACAAACAGTGTTGCAAACAGTTTCAACAAACCAAGCGGCATGTCAAATGACGCGTGTAACTTCCTGATTTTCATAGATGCAAACGAACCACGCTGCCGTCCTCTCTCACGAGCAGTACGTTTTCTCGTTTTCTGCGGATTTGTTACAATGCCCAAAACATGCGTGTAAAGATACAGGCATAACTCCATAGAATGGCTCATGTAAAAACAAATCATCGCACGCAAAACAGAATACACGTTTTGAGCACGATTTCCAAATAACTTGACTCATGTGATGTGTAATGCTTAATCTTTAATGCGGTGGAGCATGCCAGTCTCTACACGCCGCACATCACAGCTACAGTCACAACGTGGGTTGTGTGCATGGGAGGAGCCGAACAGGTGGAGAACATTCATACCCCAGTTCTAAGCAGGTGCACCTGACGAGGTTCGTGTTCTTCGTTGGGAAGATTCGCATAATCTGCTATACATTGACCATGGAAACATGGCCCGGCACGGCCACTACCTCCGTAACATGTACGGGGTTTTTACTCGGTTTCGGCGGGGACCTCAAGATGGTCAAAACTTTCGAAGCCCCGAACATTCACGAACTTGAAGTTTTCCCTGTGTAAATGTTTTTCAGGTTGATGGGAGCCTTTCGAGCAGCAAGTGGCAGACAGGGCTTTCGGCCACATCTGATCCCCCCAAGTTTACTTCCACCATCGGACTTGGAATGGAGGAGAGGTGGTGCTCAGGCACGCAGCCCTGACGGCCATTATCCCGAAGCGTAGCGTAGGGGCCCGCTAGTTTTCGTTGTCGTGTCCCCGAACTTCTCAGTTCTTGTGCCGTCGGTTCGCAGTTCCAACTGCCGACTTCAAGGCAATCTCGCAGCACGAACACGAACGAACACTTCCAGTGGAGCATACTTTTGTGCAGAATCAGACGTTCCATCCAGCTCCTTGCAATTGGTTCAGCGCATGTGACGCTGCGTAGGTCCCCGTGCTTGCTCGCGAACGGCCAGTTAAGAAAGCACGGAGCTTTGATGCCGAGCGTTTTGGGCCGATGGTCCAGATCTAGAATCACAAGAGCTTGCACGTGTGACAGGGTCCGCGGAATCACACATTAGATCAGAAGCGCCTGATCACCACACACATGCCAACACACGAGGATTATTGTTTGAACTGGTTTGGTTTGCTGCTAAGCCCTCACCATAATGGGAGCGCTGTGAACCCCAAGCTGGGACTGAGGTGCAGATTATCTGCTATAGTAAAGTTCGATTACGTGACCGAGATGTACGCTGATCGCCCAAGCCCGTCCAAGCCTGTAAAGCCCAGTGCGTTACAGACTCTTTCTTGGGTGTTTTTTATGCGTGATGATCATATCGAGAGAAACGAAAACCTCTATCTAGTTAGGGAGCCATGCTGTAAGATAGGTAATTCACTCCCTCCATCAGATAAGACTGAGCTCACTGCTTTTGCGAACATTGTGACACTGACCAAAAAATGACATGTTCCAAAGTATCTGTGTATGTTACAAACATCACATAAACGATGCATTCTTAAAAAATATGCAAGTTTGTGCATGCAACAACCGATCGGGAAAAAAAGGCATGAATAAGGATCCATTCCAAGGTCAGAGAACATAGATCCCTCAGCAACCCTAAAGGCGAAGGTCTTGAAGAGAGATGATCGTCTGATATGCTATATTTCATGTGGGAGCTAACCCTCAAGTGTAGTATGGTTGGCTACCAGCTTCATGCATGCGGCATGGAAGCACTTCATGCTGATTCGGTCAGTGGGGTTACGGTGCAGCAGCTGCAGGATGGGGCCCTTGAAAGCCCCTAAGCCACGCTGCATCTGCCGTGTCATCACACCCTCCCACGGCAACATAAGCTCTCCTCTTAGCTGTGACATCACCTGTAGCAACGTATGCAAGGATCAAGAGGTTCTGGCACTAATGTTTGTTGAATGTGCAGCAGTGCAAGCTTGAACCGCAAGTACGTGATAAGTGTCGATGCATGCGCAAGTGCGCTACCACTGTTGAAAATTTAATTTGCGCACCCGAGCGCGGCCGTTAGTAACTAGTCGGAAGGCGGGGGCGCCGGTGAGCAGCTCAAAGGCCATCACCCCCAGCGACCAGCAGTCAAGTGCGGGGCTGCTGACGATACTCTTCCTATCCAACTCCAGCGAGCGCACCACCTCGGGCGCGGCGTACGCAAGCGTGAAGGCCAGCGGCACCGCCACCCCAACAAGTGCCGCGCACCCGAAGTCGATGACAGTCCACCGGTTCTCTCTTGGCAGCCACATCACGTTGGCCGGCTTCAGGTCGCGGTGCACAAACCCTGCCTCATGCATGTGTGACATCCTTTCCGCGATGTTCGACAACAGCTGCAGCATGAGACTTTGTCATACTGTGGGATGCTTCATGTAGTAGGATACAATAAAACAGACCATAACAGGATAATGAACACTGGTTGCTAGAGGGGTGCGCACAGCGAGGGAGGCGAAGAGGTCGGGTTCGGCGCGGTTGGCCCACTCCTGCAAACTCTCTCCCCTCTCCATCACAATGCATGGCGGCAATTTTTTTCCCCTGGAGTCCACAAGCTCACACTTCACACCATCCCTGAGAGCTTTCACCTACAAGCATACCGAAATTCACTTCAACCATGACCTCAAACATTGACCAGCCAGGAAGGTAGGAACATTTCCACCTCAATCATTCCGCAGGATACTAATTGAGGACACCAGCTGTCCACCAAAATCGAACGTTTACTCATATAAACGATGATACTCAGTCTAAGCTATAATCTGTACCTGTGGAAGAAAACGAGCCCCGGAAATCTGAACTGCACTCACTGCATCCTCGAAATCTTTCGCATTCCCACCATCACCAAGCGGTGCGGCAGTCACAGGGGCCATGGCAAGGGAGGCCCTCGCAGACAGCCAGGTCCTGAGGTGGGGGAACACCGCCACATACAGCGCCGCCTCTGCATAGAAGCTTGCGCTGTCAAGGAAGAACTTGACTGCGTACGCGCGGCCATCGCCCACCCCCTCTGCAAACTGCACCACCGCCTGCCCTGCATACCGTATGCTGTTGTCCCTGAATCACAGGAAGTGCTCCTGAATGTGTGAGTGCAGATGTTTTTCAGCTATGAGCAAAACATATTTTGCTTTACTGCACAATAATTGTGAAAGTCTGTAAATTACAGGCACAACTCCATACAATCGCATGTGTACCAGCATAGCAACGTATGACAACTCAGTTCGACTTTGCACAAATGACTTTGCACAAATGACCCATGACATGCCACCACCGAACTAAAGACAGGGCAAATATAGTGGAAGGGATTCCTTGTTCAGCATGTCTATATAATTTTTAGCCCGCTGACTTACACTTGGAGACTTCAGAAAATATAACAAAGTTCCAGAACGAAAGTAAAATAAACTACTCCTGCTCTTTCCGACAGAGTGGACCAAATGCCCTGTGCATGCAACGCTGTATCCAATGTGTGAACAAGGGGCAGTGGCTGGAGGTGCACACCGCCTCTGTGGCGCTCCAGACGACCCAGCATGCGAAACTTCCCAAGAAAAAGATCTTTGTCACAGAAGCTGTCCAACTGCTTGCACAGCTTTCGCGCGCAATCCTGGCCAAAGATGATGTCTGTTGTACTGATGGACACGTCAGGCACCTGATGGCCATTGGCGCTTGCTGCGGATATATGAGTCCGTGATGCACCCACTGCATGCATAAACCAAGTTGATTGTGACTTCTCGGGTTGGACGCTATCGTGTCTACATGAATCGGCACCACTGCAAAGAAACCAGTACTCATACTTGAGTTCATGTTTGGGGACTTGCATTCTTTGGGGGTGGAGCTGCGTTCTTAGGGGAGTTTCATTCTTTGGGGGTGAAATTCGAACAAAACACTGCTCAATGACCCCCTCCGTATGTCATTGGTGACCAACCTTGGTTTCAAGAATAGGTATTTCACAGCATAGTAGGCGAATTGAAGAAAAATGCGATTAATCGCGCGAGATTCGAATTTTGCGCGATATCGCGCAATCGCGCAATCGCGCAGGTTTTTGGCAAGGCTTCGGTCACATATGTAAACATTAATTGTGTTTGGCGACGGTTGCCCCATCGCATTATTTGACTGGCGCTGTAGACTTCGAAGATGTTGAAATCTTTTGACTGCTATATATCTGTCACGCTGTGTACTTGGTGCGTCGCTTATGCCTTTCTAATCATGAGTACTATTGGTCAACGCAAGTGTGTGAACGAAAACTTGGACCAATGTTCAGGCTCATAGCATGAAGAGATGTCTTAAGAGAGTGCAGAGCACTTGATCATTGAACAGTGTAACGTGTAAACTGCTCCCAGATGTCCCATGGACTATACGATTTATCAATAGGGTGAATATATCCAAGCTCAGGCGCGATAGCGCGCACCCCCATTTACTCGAGCAAGATGTGGTTGGGAATGCGCGTTTAATTGTTCGCGAGAGACCAAAAACACGATAGCTAGCTGGCGCGATTGCACAACTTTGTTTCACCGTGATGTCACCAGATGAAACATATGTCGCCCCCATCATGGGAGTCAGAAGCAAGATTCAGTAGCTGGGTCGTACTAGTGGGTGGATCAGACTCGTTGATGGTCCATGTAGCCACAGTTGAGAGTTCCAGCTCCCTCCAGCGACTACAGCCTTCTGCAGCCTCAACTCTGGGAACTCTTGGTCCCATATAGCTGCAGTCTGTGGTCCGAACACCCTGCGGGAACATCAAATACACCTTGCACTGGGGTGCAGCACGAAACATCAGAAGATCAATATGTTATCTGCGTGAGATTTCCAACCCGAAGAAAGAGGGTGCTAAAGGCTTTTGCACAGTTGTAGTGGTTAGAATACCAGACGGTTCAGAGCACTATACTGGTGCGATGGAACTCTCTTAGCTAAGTGAGCACCAGCAGGAAGGCCAGTACATGTACATGTATCCGAAGTGGCTCGAGGTGCAGTTTGTGCAAGATCATGGAATCACGACTACATGTATCCTGAGTGGCTAGAGGTGCACTTCATGCATGATCATGGCATCACGACAGCACTCAAGTGAACGCAGGAAGCATCCCGAGGCAGGGTATGGTTACCTGCACAATCGTTGCGTCAGTTACAGCCTCCATTGCAGCACCTGCGATGAACACTTCATGTTCTCGTCTTACCAGTCCAGCTTGTGGTGGCTGCAGAACTGAGTACGGTTTACATTTGTCGGCTGACACTTGAATTTGGACTCGGTTTTGGCCTTCGTTTTGGGCACTGGATTCTTCGATGCATCGGCCGATGATGTCCTCGTTTATTGCAGCGTCAGCATGTTCAACTGAACTTAGTTTGTTTTTCATCGACTTGCTGGTATAGTTGGGTGGTTGTGGTGGAGGGCGGCTGCAGAGATTTGGGCTACCATTTTCAGAGGCGAGCATCAAGCGGAGCTGTGAGGGGAGTGTATAGTCATAGTCTTCGTTCATTGCTCCAGTTGGAGATGAGCCACTGCCTGCATCATGCCATCATATGACTGAAATTGCCAATAAATTAAGTTTTTTGATGCGTTCAAATGTGAATGATAGCATGTTCTTGGAGCATCTCTGAGGAATCCAAATTTAACAGAGCAGAAAAAAATGGCAATTGTGTTCTTAAATGGTTGGAAATGAAAGTATCACTGTTCAAGGCCCGAAAGGTATAGAATGTGCATGAATAAAAGGAGTGAAAATATAAATCACCTGGATTAGTATAGACAAGGCAGGGACTATGCGAAGCTCAGGTTGAGCTCTGCACAATTTAAAACCCTAAAGTTCAATGCATCCACAACAGCCATGAAGATGGTGGTGAAAGATTACCATTCATGCGAGCGGCACAGGCTTCCAGAGTTTTGGGGCTGCGCTGCGTGGCCGCTGTTGCAGTGTAATCTGATCTCTGCATTCAACATCAATCAGTCACCTTGTCTTTCATCCTGGAACAGTGAATGAATCTCCAGCTACTGTCCGTTGACATTCCTTTTCTCATGCTGCTTTATATGGCAGTTCAGTGCAATTGCATAGTCACATTCTATCATGCATGTGTACGTTTATAGCTAAGAGTGCTGGGAAAAACTTTCGTGATGGTGCTGTCGTGCCATTCGAGTGAAGTGGTGGATGTTTTGTGTTAGTAGATTTTGGCTCTTTGGGTACGTGCCTATTTACTACTTTTCTGGTTTGTAAACCTCTACATGTGTTCGTTTATCCGCACCATGCATGCGACCGACCGGTCACAACTTCCCGAATTCGACGCATTTGTCATCAGAGTCTGCATGAAACCCCACCCCTAGTCAGAACAACATTGGGGGCTACACATTTTGCACAACAGAATGAATACTTTTTTGAATACCCAACCCTGCAACCCTCGTAGCGCTGCATCATGCAGCACGATGAATATTAATTACTTTGGGACCCCAATTGCACGTTTTCAACTGACTAATTTTGGAAATTACAACATGCTGTACTCAATGTCCATAAAGATTTTATACGTCAAGAGTTGTACTCAATACCTGAAAATATCTGCTAGTAAGAGCACATTTGGGTTCATGCCTATTCACTTCCTTTCCTTGTTTGAAAACTATTTGTAAGTCATTCAAAAAAAAAATTGTACTTTTCAGCATCATTTTTTCAGCAACAGCCTCGCACCCACTTCGACCTCTCAGTACTGCTCGATCCATCAGCATCCCAAGACACATAACACCCCACCACCTCCTTTGTAACGGTGGTGTGAGTGTTGGAAGCCACTGCTTGTTTCCAACGCAGCCGTCGCCGCTGTGCCACAAACCCTATCACGCACACCACACACAGCAGCACTGCCACGCATGCCACAGTAGTGGCTACAACCTGTTTTGTATTGTCACCATCATCAGTAGTCTCATTCTCAGTGATTACGTCACCCTCAACTGTGCTGCTACTGTCGTCGCTGGTAGACGCATTATAGGGGCTGCTGTGCCTCAATTGCATTACTACAGGGGGCATGACGGTACCTGCCGTCACAATTGCTGGCAGATGACGAGGAGGGTCAGGGAGATAGGGGGGGAAAATGGGATCGAAATCTGCACCGTCTGTTCGATTCCACTCACGAAGTGCCTGCACATGCATGCATAACTGCTGCTTGAAACAACAGCATGATGGAGAAGCGACATTCGTTCAAAGAAAGTTACACTTAGGGTTTCACACAAAAACAAAACTGAGCATGAAATAGTGAGCCATTGTTCAGGACGTTACCATGCTGAGAATCAGAAAGGTTTCGGACCAGTGCAAGGATTTTTGTCGGCCTCAAAATCACCACAGTTTCAGTCCGGATTCAATTCAGACCGTCTCTGGCAGATATCATAAAGTTTCAGCCCACCTTTCTTGTAAGAGTCAGCCACTCGTCATCCTTCTGCAAGAACGCTGCATCTAGACTCGGAAAAGAGGCATAGTCATACGATCCAACGCCATAATCAGAGCTGTCAACTCCCTGAGGCGACAACATGCTGTATGGCATGTCAGCGCCACCTGCGGAAGCCACGTAATCCTCCACTGTCAGGTGCTGCCCTGTCTTGGGGTCTATCTTGGCAGTCTGTGCTGGCAGGCAATTGGAGCTGTTGTGGCTTCCAGTGTCATTGTCTCTATCATGGCCCTGTGTGAAACAAAGCCTTAGACACGAGGACAGCTGCATTCCTGTAGAGTTTAAAATCAACAGTTCATACTTTACTACCGGGAACGATGTGCGCTAGATCCGATTACATGCTGTCTGTGTCGTCAGTTCCGATGTGGAGAGGCATGTCGTGACATGTTGAGCATGCATATATGTCACTTGTAGCCACGTATGAATCAGGCATGGCTATGTTGAACCGTCTTGCATGCTAGTGCTCTCTGTGGTGCAACAGGGCTCCAATGCACAAGATGAGTGTGCTGAAACCTTCAAACTTCAAAAACCTTTCAACTTGTGCACAAAATGGCAGAGATGCATACATCGACAAAAAAACATGAGACCTCGAAACTAAAACCCAGAGATTTCAAAACCTCGAACCTGTTCTGATACTGCGCGCTCGTTCATCTGGCACTTGACGGCTTCAGTGATTGATGCTGGGCATCCAGGCAGCTCATCCACCCACCGGAATTCACAGTCGCTCATACTCTGATTGATAATCCTGGTATCAACTCCTGCAAAAAGTACAAGCCTGGAGAGGTACGAGACTGAGGAGAGTAAACGGACAGCAGAAATGTAGAACTCTGCACGCTCTCAGACGGACGACAATATCGCTACATGTCTCATTCTTTTGCCTCCTTCGTTTCACCAAAAAATGAGGCTACTAGTGGCACTGTTTGGGTACTGGGTGCAACCCCCTGTCATCCATTGTGATGTGACACAATGTCATAAACGTTTTCGGCTCATTCTTTAGTTCTTTACAGCGCAAGTAGCAGCATACTGACTTACGCGTACCATACACGATCATGCACTCAACCTGCATGTATGCCAACTGCAGCAGCGTACCGACTTCATCATCAGCACTCAACCTTGCTACATCAAACAGAGGCCCTGCCAGATCATCAGGATAGTAGTACACTTCCAAGTCCGAACCCTGGAAGTACTCCCAGTCGTTGTAGGAGGTGGATACGTAGTCTGCATCGGGCACCGTGATGTTGGTGAAGGTGCAGCTCTCCAGTCTCACTGAGGAGCCCATGCTGACATCGATAATCTCTTCCCGGAGGGAAATGTCCCTGAAACTGCTGTCGAGGATAACTGCCCGAGCACTCTGGATGAAAGCAAGAGGAGCGTCATCACCGGTGAAGGATGAGAACAGTGATCCTGTATGTCATGCATACGTGTGAGCCTCTCAAGGTTCTGCTATTAAGCTAGATCCGTCAATCACTGTATAGTGTATAACCTTTGCTTATGTACCATAACTTTTGCTCACAGCAGAGGGTACTGAATACATGCAGTGTGTTGAATATAATCTAGTCTGAGCACATGATCCTGCATGCATGGCAAGCAGCTTCTAGATGAAACCTAGAGCCATAACTTGACAACTGAAAGGTTATCTGTGTGAGCATAGACAGCAGGTATCAATGCATTACAGACTGTGGCGCGAAGAATGCAATATGTTCATGCATAGTGTGACCAGGGGTCGCAATCCGTGTGCACAACACTGCTCGACAACACAGCCTTTCTTGTAAACCATATGTTGCTAAAGTGACCGTATGAATATCCCTTCCCACAGTAGTGTGTCTGAGGTAGTATATATACTCAGAGTTGTACTTAGACAGCATACCTTGTATGAAGACTGAAGCGCTGGCTTGAAAGGTAGCAATGGCACGTGCGCTGCCACGCCCCTCCCCCACAAACGTGCAGCCAGTGAAGTACAGAGACTTTCCAGCCACACCCTCAGGGCCATCATTGTTGCCATACTGTACAATGACGAACTTTGACTTCATCGCCATCCTAGCGACTGCGATGTAGAGGCCATCGAGCCACATGGTGCAGTTGCTGTTCCAGAGCCACGGTTTGTCCACCACAAGGCCACACTGCGACGCCCTGAGAGGCGGGTACTCCACCCTGCCTGCTGTGGCTTGGGGCAATGCTTCTAGAATGCTTGTGTTGCTGCCTGGCCCACAGTTGCCCTGCAGCATGTCAAGAGCACAGTGTTAGCCTTGGATGGATTGCCGTGTAAATGCTGCAGGCGATACAAATCAGACCGACATAAATGCGTAAGCACTGAATGACAGTGTCCTTCAGTGCTTGTGCTCAACATCCAGGCTTCACGTCAAGCCAAAAACGTTTCGTTTGGGATATGGGCGAAGTGCTTCCTGTGTACCAATACTACTCAAGCCAAAAGCAAGCGTACCCGAATTGATCGTAGATTTGAGCCGCTGTACATTGTGTGGGTGGCTTTGTCGTTCAGAACACCTTCTGGTCTGGTGGTGTGGGGATTGGTGAGCATGTTCAGGCCACGCAGATCTAGGTGGTCCACCACCTCGATGTCCCTGGCGCCGTCCATCACTGCAGCCTGTAGTTCTGCTGCGGTGCTCACCATCCTGATGTCTGCTGGCGGCACTACTATATCTGGGTTTACAGGCGCCGGTGCTGATGGCGGCGGTGGCGGCGGAGATCTAGGGGCGTGCGCCGTACCGTCGGCACTGTGTGTAATGCCTGTTGGCGAGGTGGCGGTCCGACTGGCCGGAGCTGGAGCTGATTGCAAGAGTTTCCGCAAGGGAAAATGTTCATTGTCCTGCACATTAGCACCATTCATGGAAACGTGCCGGCAACTGATATCATACAGTCATCAAGATGATATATCACGATCACGGCCAGAGGGTGTGACTGGTGCACAGGCGATGATCAAAGGAGAGAAGATACGGGCATTGTCTTTCAGAATGTATCATGTCAAGCTGGATTGAGCACATCAATGCGCATGTCTATAGGCAACATCGCCGCAGTGCATGCGACACCGACATGTACGGGAACGGTATCTGATTCACCGCTTGGGCAGAAGCAGCCTTACATAACACGTCAGTCACCAGACACACATCCAGTTGCCCCGACTGGTTTGTATGGCTGTGTTCTTCCTATGTCTATCGTGCGGATTTCATGCGCACGTCTCGATGCATTCCAGCTTCGCATTTTCGCACCGGTATGAGAAGGTTCATGTGAACAGAAGCGCGCACCTCGGCAAGGGATCCTGCCACATTGCAACCAGTGCCATTGTTAGACACAACAAGAAGGACTGCGAGCAGGAGCGGCCTGATTTTGCGTCCCAGATGGCGCATTGGCGAAGTGTTTGGAGGTGATCACAACTGCAAGCCTCCACTGAAGACTAGATGTCTGCCTATACTGTTGTACCTTAAGATCTCAAATCCTTATGTTCACCTGGTGACCTCTGTTGCTGGCAAGAGTACCTTGACTGCGTACAATGGGGCTGGACCGGTGCGCACCACGGATATGCGATAACAGAACCGTGTACCACAGGCGCTTTTTCCTGCTGGGTCAATGGAGGCTGGTACACAGAAGCCAGCTAACACAACTTATGAGGCGCGCATACAGGTTCCAATTGACTCGTGCTGTGGTCAGGCAAAGGACGCGATTTCACTTGCATGAACTACATTCCCACTGGTTGCGTATACGATCGATTGTCAATTAGTGTGGGATGGATATACAACGTGAACGCGCACTTAATCAGACACATACATATGCTATAGCGATCCCCTGTTCAAAGTAGAACGTCCAGAGGCATTGTCAAATCGACATCATACACTTCTGTATGATCGGTTCGCTGTACATGCAGTATACTTCGCACATGCATCGCTTACGTCCAAGGCATGTGCGGTTGCAAACTAACCCTGGGAATGGCTACCGAACTCGTACTCACTTGGGCATAATGTCTGCGTTTCTTATTTCCATCAGTGCGTTTCACACTTCGCTACGTTCGAAGCTTTTCTGTGATTTTCCAGCACGCTTGCAATTGTCCATGTACTCACTTTGTGGTGGCCATCTAAAATCCTCTCCTGTGGAGCGAACTTGTGCAGGTGTCAGCGCATGCCTGCATCTTAAGCTTGCTGTGCTGAGTTGGATTCAAGGTCCATGTATCCTTCCTCATGAGGGCAGAACCAAAAGATTTAAACGCTGTGTATATACTAAGTTCAGCCCAACGGCCGTGGCCGCATGCATCCCTATTCTGTTCAGGTCTCAACAGAATATGCGATGTGTCGGCGCCGCAACCTGGTCACCGCCGCAACCTGGTAACTGGCGCCGCAGGTACTACGCCGACCATGTAGTGAAAGACGTGTGTAAACTTACAGGATGAACTCCATAGCATGGCTCATGTACCAGCAAATCATCGCATGCCAACTTAGCTCGACCTCACACTCATGACACAGGACATGCCACTACCGAAGCAACGACAGGGAATCAAGCTAGCCTCTCTACCCACATGGTGCACCGAGCCATGACACTTGAGTATAGGGACTGACTCAGGTCGGGGGAATGTAGTGAAAGACGACCCTTTATCTGTCACTTTTCTTTGTTCGTGCTGCATCTTGAACACGCCCCATCATCCGGCATTTAGGTTACCGAGTGTCTTGAAACCATGTTCGAAACGCTTTTCAAGTCCAAGCAGCGCCTGGAATTGTGATAGGCGTCAACGCACCTGCACCGCTCCCACCCCTACATATAGCAATGAACTTGCATTGGCAGCCCAGTTGGTGTTCCAAAAGGTTCGGTAAAAAGCCTGTCCTTGGTCACAAAATGGCAGAAAATGAAAGCAATCGAACCTCGCGTGCGCACACCAAGGAAAGACAGGGAATGCGGAAGCCTGCACACTTCTACACATCAGACCAGAAGAGCACGTATGAAGCCATACAACTGTTCCTTCATCCCCTGATGACTTGAAGATGCTGCATGAATGCCACCTACTACACCTAGGAACCCAACACAATAACCCATGTTGGTGAAGCAATATTTTCGGTGAAGAAGCAACAGATCGTTTCATCTTCTGAGTCCTTGCGTTTTTCGTGCCAGAAGGTAAACGTGGTTGCAGTAAAAGTGCCCAAGTGTTGTAGATGTCCACTGCACGAACTTACCAGCACCATTTGTTACAAATTCATGTTGATAACGACCGTTTTGCTGCTTTCCGTCCTCTCTGCCCTGAATCTCTGCTCCTACTGATGCTTAGAAGCCTTAAGAACCGAAAAGGTAGTAAATCGGCATGAACCCAAATAGCCATGATCAACTAACATAAAACATCCACCACTTCAGTCGAATGGTTCAACAGCACCATCACGAAAGTCTTTCCCAGCACTCTTAGCCAAACTGCGATAGTAGTGACGAAACACAATACCACGACCACGAGCCAGGGCACAACTCAGATACTGCCTACTGATTCGCAACCATCAGACCACGATCTACAACACCAGTGGAACAAGCAACAGTAGCAAGGTTCTGGAAGTAACCCTCAGCAGAGGGGCCTAACTTCCCAAAAGTAGACATAACCAAAGTAACCATAGTGGCATCCTATCGATGCAATACATTGGAGCAGTTACGTTGACAGGACCTGAAAATTAGACCACCAAGGAAGGTATTAATAAATGGATGCAAAACACTCAAAAGCTGGTCATACAAGTACAGACGGATCGAACAAAATCATCCCAAATACATGCTCAAGTATTGGAGCATAGTATATGTGCTGTAGTAGCCATCTCACCATGCAAAACATGACACCCACAAGTCTATCCTGCGTTTCTAGAACTGATGTCATGAAGATGTAATTTTTTTGAATGTGTCACGTAAGCCTCAACTGCTGTGCGCTTGGCGACCATCATCATGCATGCGGCGCGGAATTTCTTCACGCTGATTCGGTGTTTGGGGTCGTGGTCAAGAAGTTGAAGTATTGGCCCCTTGAACGCCCCCAAACCACTCTGCATACCCTACTTCATCATTCCTTCCCAGGGCAACGCCAGATCTCCACGCAACTGCGCCCTCACCTGTAGCCACTAGGAAGCGTCATTGATTTCAACTACGATACAATCAGCTGAAATGCTTTCGAGAATTTCTCCGTGATGCAAACTTGAAAACAGTTACTAACAAGCTTGTAGCTGCTGATGTCAAGCAAGCTGCGCACCCGAGTGCGGTCGTGAGTGAAGAGTCGGATAGCGGGGGTGCCGGTGAGCAGTTCAAAGGCCTTCACTCCCAGCGACCAGGCGTCCAGTGCAGGCGTGCAAATGATGCTCTTCATCTCCACCTCCAGCGCGCGCACCACCTCGGGCGCAGCGTACGCCAGCGTGAAGGCAAGTGGAGCCTCCACCCCCACACGCGCGGTGCAGCAAAAGTCGATGACGGTCCACCGGTTCTCCCTCGGCAGCTACATCACGTTGGCCGGCTTCAGGTCGCGGTGCACAAAACCCGCCGCATGCATGTGAGACATCCTCTCCGCAACGTTGGACAACAGCTGCAGCATGGGGTTATGTCATGATATGGCGAAAAACTGTGTACCGAGGTCTTGGAACAATCTTATCTCCCTCTCAACAACGCAGGGAGAAGAGGTGGCCAGAGGGGTGCGCATGGCGAGGGAGGCGAAGAGGTCGGGTTCGGCGCGGTTGGACCACTCCAGTAGACTCTCCCCCCTCCCCATCACAATGCATGGAGGCAATGCATTGCCCTTGGGGTCTACAAGATCTTCGGTCACGTCATCGCTAAGCTCCTCAACCTGCACCAGCGCAGCCTTCCAACCAAATTTATCTTGAATTACAGACGCACAGAAGTTTTTGTCTCGCATCAAGTGACATCTCTTTGACAACGTAAATGATTACCACAACAACGTCTCATGTGCAGAAGAGTGAGGTCGGAACCTGGGGGAGGAAGCAAGCTCCAGCTTGAACTATTTCTGACGTGGCTCCTGCTTCAACTCTTTCCGATGGAGCCTTTGATTGCCCCCTCCATCAGCAAGCGGGACGGCAGCCAGCTGGGCCATGGCGAGGGATGCCCTCTCAGACAGGCGGGCCCTGAGGTGAGGGAACACGGCCACATACAGCGTAGCCTCCGCATAGAAGCTTGCACTGTCCAGGAAGAACTTGACTGCGTACGCGCGGCCATCCACCATCCCCTCTGCAAAATGCACCACCGCCTGCCCTGCACTTGCCAATGTACTGTGATGAACAGGTCACTGCAATTGCTCAACACATTGAAACGGCAACTTGTATAAACTTTTGTCTGCAATGCTTAAATGAAAACCGTGGCCTCAGGGGCGCACCACCGCGGTGGTGCTTTAGACGACAAGGCATGCGGAACTTCCCCAGGAAAATGTCCGACTCTGCCAAAGCTTCCCAATTGTTGATAGAGGGAACGTGCACTGTCGTGCCCAAAGATAACGTCTGTTGTTGGCATGGACATGTCGGGCACCTGTTGATTGCTGTGTGTGGTCGCCTGGCCCCCTGCTCCTGCATCAAAGAGTGATTCTCCAGCCTTGCTCCAATGGCACGTAGCTACGCGTAGCTATCAAGATTGTGAAGTCAAGAACCGAGCGAGCAAAAATGTCATCCAGACAGATAGCGATCCTTTGATGTGTTGCATCTCAGCAAAAGTGTTCGCAAGCGAAATACACATTATCCAAGACACTGTTTCGTTCTATGTTTGTGTTCAATTGAGAGAGATGTGTTCACGTAGACAATCATTTCGAAAGGTTCCTGTACAGCAATGAAAACCCAACATCATGAATACTATACAGCAATCAACAACCAACACCATGTCAATGAAGAGCCACTATGTATAATGAGCGCCCGCCAAAAACTCTCGTATGATCACATGATACTGCTCTGTCCCACCGTACCAGTAGTAATCTGACAGCGTACCAAAGATCGGATTCGAACTCACTGTGGTTCCAGTAGCCACAGTGGACAGCTGATTATCTCGCCAAAGACAACTGTCTGCAGAAATGTTCATCTTGGGAACTTTCCTTCCTTTGTAGGTGCCATCAGTGGTCTGCACCTCCTGTAGCCAGAAAGAGTGTCACATACAACGAAGATATACTGTGCCAACAAAACGGTCAACACACGTTTACCGGCATGAATGGTTGTGGGATTGTGTACACTGTACCTACAGATATTGTAAAATCTTATCTCGAGCAATTCTGATCACACACATCATTAAAATGTTTGAACGCAACAACATATAATACCCTCGAGTACAAAAATACAGTATGCATGGACTACGCCATACTGAGTTCACCCTTAGGCGTCAGGTGAAGGATAGAGAAGGATCAAAAGTGTGTAAAGTTACGGGCTGAACTCCATAGCATGACCCATGTACCTGGATCAAAAATGAACAAAACTTACGGATCAGCCAGCATGCCGTTCATTCTACTAAGTCAACACATAAACGATGGTCGCAGAAATGTGTTGTCCATGATATCTTGGCTCCGGAAACTGCTCGTTTTGTGGGGATGTTACGTGGGCCAATGAGTCATCTGTCACCTTCGATGCTTCAGAATCAGCCCCTGACGTCCCAATCTGAATCCTCACCACCTTATGGTCTGGTTGCGTCTGTACCTAATGTTCTGCAGGCTTGCGAAGAACGCATTTGTCCTTCACATGTCCGTTACGTGCGATGCCCTGTCCCTCTTCCTACTTCCCTTGTTCCATCACCACACAGAACTGCTCCGTTTGGTGCCCACGCTTTGTTGCCTGCCTGAAAGAGTCTCTTTGCTCCTCTGCAGTGTGCTCGAGACTGGAGATCCGGGTGTGTGCAGCCATCATGAATCCAAGGTTGGGGGGCAGCACATACGCATACTCATCGTTCATGGCCCCTGTTGGTGAACAAAATTCACCTGCACTTGATCTTGGTCACGAGGGTTGCATAAGAGTTCATAGTTCACAAGCCCCTGCACATGGATCATTGACACAGCAGCCTCCTCTGATGCTTGCTTGCCGGCAAGCAAACAGGGGCGGGTGGGGGAAGAGCTGGCGGGTGCCCTTCTGGGGGGGTGGCCCCCCCCCCCCCCCCCCCCCCCCCCCCCCCCCGGCGGGCGCG
>JAUMHD010029041.1:0-28618 GCA_032359135.1 Ulvella scutata | reverse complement strand
TGGTGGTGGTGGTGGTGGTGGTGGTGGTGGTGGTGGTGGTGGTGGTGGTGGTGGTGGTGGTGGTGGTGGTGGTGGTGGGAGCACCTGTAGCCACTGCCACAAGCTGGCATTATTCGAAGCTTGTGCCCACTGCACCATGCCGATCATCATCGCGCCCCACACCCAGTTGCGTGTGTCGCTGGTGCGCTGCACGGAAACACTGTTGGAGGATGGGGGCAGCACAAGCGCCTGCACATCTGCTAGAGCTGGTAGCTGCCATGCTAGCAGCCGCTCCACGGGTTGCCCTATTGGCTCTGCTAGTGTAGGGTCTGCTATTGCTTCTTGTATGGGGAGCTTAGGGCACTGCTGTGCGTGTGCTGTGAAGACTGCACGCAATAGCAGACCATTCTGATTACGGCTCAAGGATGGAATGATAGGACTTGCTGCTCGTTGAAAAATGTGGAATACAATCTGCAAGATCATCCTGCTGTTTGAATTCGTCAATGATCCAGCACATGGATGAACTTTTCATCAACTGTGCTAACCACTTGACAGGTATCACTGATGCCAAGCCTGCGGGCCATAGTCTTGAGAACGCTCCGCCAGAACTGAACAGCAGCTGCTATAGATGCTGCTGAGCGGTATGCACCACACAGCATCTCACACATATGGGCAACCAGATGGTGCGTATCTGGTCAGCTATGCGTAGCCAGCTTCGCACACGCAGATGTCAGGCATGCCCTGCCTCTTCAGAATCATTAAGAGAAGAATAGACGCGTCGCAAGGATGCGATTTCGGAATCCATACTGCCCAAGACAACACCTCATCGACAAGTGGAATACTCAGGCATCATCCGCGCGTACCTCCACAAATAGAAGCCAGTACCAATAAAATCCATGTGATTTTCGAGAGTAACCTTCGTGTCTCCGTGTTGCGCGCCATGGAGCTCGAAATTGCCGTGGAATCCGCAGAAGGAGGTATCGCCGAGACAACCAGACACAAGGTCCTTGCAATGCTCCAGGCAAACTAACGATTCAAACTCTAGTGTTGCAACACACTGCAACGATCTATGCCGCACAGGTGATGGTAGGAGCACCTGATGCCAACTGAAAGTTTGGCAGAGAAGGTCCGCTACAAAACGAACTAGCAACCTGCGGCACCGCCTAGCAGCTCCTTTACATCAACAGTATGATATGTGACGATGGGAAAGAAATAGGGTGGTACTAGCTCGGTTCTGATGGGTTCTCGGTGACACTGGTCGGACTCAAGAATCTGAATCGTACTCACATACAAGAGACGCGGACCCACATCTATGAGTGTTAACGATATTCGTGCGCATGTAGATTGAGGTAAAGGGCGAAGCGGTAAGTTGAGTTGACTCAGCGCTCGCAGTTGCCTGTACGATGAGTGCCCCCCCCTCTCCATGGCTCACACACCAAACATTTGTAAGTGTCAAACTGTCATCAAAACGTGTGGGAGCTCGCATGCATGTCTCACTCCAACAACACGCATGCTGTGTGCATCAGGCCTCCCTCAGGCCATCTTGTTACAGTGTCCACCGCGCTCTGGAAGGTCTGTGTGTGCTTCATGTCACCACAGGGTTGTGCTGCAGGTGTGAGTTTGAGGAGTATGCTGGGGGCTTCGATGGCTTCCCCAGCCCAGAGGTGGACGACGGCCATGAGAAGGACTTGGATGAGGCCGTGAAGAAGATGATCACCTCCGGTAAACACGACCAAGACTGCTTTCTGAGGGCTCTTGTGGCACTGGGAGAGCCAGAAGACGAGGACTACCCCGAGGTACTCTCCCACGTGCCAGCAGCTTCATGTTCATTCTGCATCCAGAGAAGACACAGTGTGTAAAGTTACAGGCTTAACTCCATAGAGAATACACAGTGGGCCACACACAATGCATCCTTGTGCTATACTCTGAGGTATAGGTTGCATGCGTTGATCTTGAACCATTCTCCTGGAAACAGGTTCTGAACAAGAGACTAACAGAACATGTGCACACTGCATTCATGAGCCTGAGGGGTGCTGTCCGTTACTACTCTGGCCATCAGGGCTTCACCGCAAGTTGTCTGGAATGCGAGTGAGGGGGCAGGGTACATGCAGGACGCGCAGAAGGCAGACGACGGCGCACGCATGGACAACATCCGCAAGCTCAACGCTGCCTGCGCTGACCTGGTGGTGGTGCACAGCGGCCCCAGCTGCAGCAGCGGCAGCACCAGTGGCAGCACCACCAGCACCAGCACCAGCACCAGCAGCGGTGGCGGTGCGGTGGCGGTGTCAGGTACGTTTGTGTCGGGCTCCAGCACCGCCACCTCACAGCAAGCCACCGTTGGCGCCAGCATCGCGTCGGGGGGCCCTGCAGATGACAGCGATGACGCTCAGACTCCTGAGGTTGACCCCCCCGCTGCTACCTCAAGCAGGGATGGGGAGCGAGTCAGGAGGGCGCGGGGAGCTCGGGACTGAACGATGTCACCGGGACAGCTTTCCAACCTCGGAACTGGTCGGAAGATCTCTGAGACATATGCTCAGCGTCGGAACTGAACAAGAGCACTGATAGTGCTGTGATCAGTGAGACCTCCTGCCAAGCATGTACAGAAAGGCAGCTCTGCGTGGTGCCAGAAGTGGGTCACTCCGTTTGCTGCTGCAGCATGCTGTTACTTCTGAGTCAGCATCAATAGTCGGTTCTTGGATAGAGTAGTTTGGTAAATAGCCTGGTGAGCAATAGCATAACATAGGCAGGCAAGAGAACCAAAAAGCGAAGAGGAGAAGGGTATTGTCGGGAGATGTAAGTGCTCCAAACCAGTTCAGGATCCAAGGTAATCGGCCGGGCACAGGAACTATCTCCAATATAACAGAGATTCCAGCATAGCCATGAGGCGAAATGTGGCCACCCGCACACTGCAAATGTGAGGCACATGGAAAGGTAAGCCACAGAACTGAGCAGGTAGGGCGCATACGCGGCCTGTGGTCATTGGAATTGAAAACGGGTGGGGCAAAGATCCTGAAAATCATCGTCGTGAAAATCATCCAGCATCCCAGGTTTCCTGGGGACAACCGTAAGGAGTGGGGAGATGCCACATGCCTACGGTTTTGTGCTATCCAGCTTTTCAGGGGTTCCAAAAGAACCGGAAAGGTAGCTACTAGGGAACCGTAGTGGCTACCTTTCTACGGTGTAGCTACAATACAGCAAGAAAGTGTTACAAAGCTATTGTTACAGGCATATAACTCCATATTAGTTACAGGCATACAACTCCATAGAATGGCTCATGTACCAGCAAATCATCGCATGCCAACAATACAGAAAGAAGCCACTGCTTCATGCACTCGAATGGCGTCGCAACAGCACCGTCACAGAATGTCGAGAACTCTGAGACAGAATGCGATAGAGTAAAAACGGGACCAAAAGCCGCTACCAAGGCAGGACCGGCATGCTGGAGGTACTGCCTCTGGGTGCACGTAACCACAGGCCATGATCGTCAGCGCCAGTGGAACAAGAAACAGTGGAACAAGAAGTTTTTTTTTTCCAGCAAGCGGGGGGGGGGTCACACGGTTTCCATAGGTGTCCGGAAGGTGTATGGAAAGAACATGCAGAGGGGCCTCGAACGTCCCAAAAGTAGACACAACTCACGGCCTCCCTCATGTTGGCCACGCCATCGTTATATGCTGTTCACTGTACGCCGTTGACATGCAGCAGCAGTTGCGACACGCTCACAGCTCGGTGTTTATGCCTGGCAAGGTCTCTCCTCAAACACCCGACGCTTCGAATTCGTGAATCAGTTCAGTACCGAGTGATACCGGCACCCTGTCTTGAGGGATCCTTGTAGGGAGGGAAACACATCATGCATGCACATCATGCATGCTCAGCTGCGTGAGTAATCATGAATGTGCAGTGCGACTGTAGGAAGAATCTGCAAACCAGCTGAGAGGAGCGATGGTATGGGGTTGCGGGAGCAGGCTGTTCTTGTGTGAACATTGACGGAGTGTTCCTCCACACGATATCGATCAAGGGCCGAACCGGCAGGTGGGAGGCACTCGTCCTTCGCGAAGCAGGAAGCCTTCGGAGTTTCAGTTCACACCTAGATAACAATTCATAGCTCTGCACCATTACAGTGTCCTGGTGGCTCCGGCTGGAACCCCCTCAATGGTGAACTCGCGGGCACAGCTGTGCAGATCTAGACATGTATCACAGGCGCTACTCGCACAGGCAGGTGCTCCTTAACAAGCCGCACACAACACTATCCGGCACTGACACAAAGGATGCACATTTATCACTACCGAGTGTCACGAGTTTAGCTCATCGCCTCGCGAGCTCGAGTATCGCGGGATTGTTCCTGCGAGTTTTCAATGTTGTGGTGTGAAGCGATCTACACAGTTCGTTGAACGGGGCTCAGCCTGAACTATCGTGCGCTATAAAACGTCGACTGAAGTTGTCTTGCACTGTTAAATCGCAGATTCAGCGGTGGATGCCTGTATTGTTACGTGAACTTCGAGATTACTTTGGCATTCAGTTCGGCGGCTCTCTGTTCACACAAAGCTGGTATGTCCATCATAATAAACATGGCACCTCTTTCATATTACTGTCTTGTCGTGTGTGGTGATGGAGGTGCTGTGGTTGTCCGAGTACAGTGCCTGTGTCGGTGACTTCAGCTGGCCGGTCTTTCACCAGTTGACCAGTCGTACACACCCACCACAATGCTACGGTACTCAGAATCTAGGCATTGTTTTTCTTGTTGCCTTTGCTCTCTTTCTGTTGCACATCCAATGCCAAGCACTCGTTGCCACTCGCATAGCTGTGTTCGTCACTCGCATAGCTGTGTTCGTTGCGCGGCGGAGGTATCGACACGCTATCCTATCGCCATCGCACAAGGCCAACACCACATCCAGCTGCACGCCAGTTCCTGCTGCTTATGTGACCCGCTCGAATGTTTTTCAACGTCGACGTTGTGCGCCGCACACGACTGAGAGCAGTGCGGCGCTGTTGCACTCACTACACCCGATCACGTCTATGCCGTAAGCTGTCATAAGAGAGATCCCTTACCACAACGCTGTCTTAGCGATGTATTGGACACCGTACCCACCTATCTTTCGCTTCATACCTCGCTGCAGCACTGACACCAGACCTCTACTGAGCTGAACCCCTCACTGCAGCAACATGTTGCATTCATGACCTGCAGTGAGATTTCTGCACCGCCTCCCAACCCTCCGCCGCTTTCGCTTCAAGTCCCAGTGGCTTCAAGAACCACCCTTTGTGCGCCCTCACGCTCCTGGCAAAGCCTCTATACCCACAGTCTGTACACGTGAAGCACGCACGCACAAGATGGCAACACTGAAGGCTCTGGTGGCATGCGTGGCTGTGGCGGCGCCACTGTCGGTGGTGGCACGCTCCAGCGGGCGGCCGGACGGCAGCTGGCTGCTCTGGCCGACGATCAGCGAGGCGGATGCAGCACTGGACGGCGCTCTGCTGCACCGGTCGCTCATGAACGCAGGTGGAGGTGTGTCCACAAGTGCAAATCCACACCGCACGTGCCGTCTGAGCTGGTGCCTCCAAGCCACTGCCTTGCACTTTGTTGAAAATGAGTGTATTCGAAAGGAAATCCGCCCTTGAGGGATGCGGTGGCTGACATGCGGTGGTGGTGCAGGGGCGCCAGGCAGCTGCCCAAGCACCTTCCACGTGTGTGTCACTGGCGACCAGGCGTACTTTGGCGCCCGGGAGAAGGGAGTGGGGCTGGAGGTTGCGGAGAAGCCCGGTGGCATCACCGTGGCTCGGAATGGAGACCACTGGACGTGCGTTCTTTGTGTTTTATGCTCCTTTTTTATGCTCTTCCGACATGCATATGCTGATTATTGTTGTAGTTACAATTGCACTCGCAGCATGCTGCAAGTACAACTGGATGCAGTGACATCATCAGTGACTTGATACCGCGCTCCGGAAGCTGTGTGTGCTTCATGTCACCAGAGGGCTGTGCTGCAGGTGTGAGTTTGAGGAGTATGCTGGGGGCTTCGATGGCTTCCCCAGCCCAGAGGTGGACGACGGCCATGAGAAGGACTTGGATGAGGCCGTGAAGAAGATGATCACCTCCGGGAAACACGACCAAGACTGCTTTCTGAGGGCTCTTGTGGCACTGGGGGAGCCGGAAGACCTGGACTATCCCGAGGTATTCCCCCACGTCCCAGCAGCTTCATGTTCATTCTGCATCCAGAGAAGGCACAGTAGGCCACGCACAATGCATCCTTATGCTATGCTCTGAGGTATAGGCTGCATGTATACGGGTGTATGTGTTGGGCTGTTGTCAAAGTGTCTGAGGCCACTCTGGTGGAACATGTTCTGAACAAGAGACTACAGGAAAATGAGCACACTGCATTCATGTGCCTGTACATGTGTGGTGCTGTCCGTTACTACCCTGGCCATCAGGGCTTCCCCGCGAGTTGTCTGGAATGCGAGTGAGGGGGCAGGGCACATGCAGGACGCGCAGACGGCAGACGACGGCACACGCATGGACAACATCCGCAAGCTCAGCGCTGCCTGTGCTGACCTGGTGGTGGTGCACAGCGGCCCCAGCTGCAGCAGCGGCAGCAGCAGTGGCAGCACCACCAGCACCAGCACCAGCAGCGGTGGCGGTGCGGTGGCGGTGTCAGGTACGTTTGTGTCGGGCTCCAGCACCGCCACCTCACAGCAAGCCACCGTTGGCGCCAGCATCGCGTCGGGGGGCCCTGCAGATGACAGCGATGACGCTCAGACTCCTGAGGTTGACCCCCCCGCTGCTACCTCAAGCAGGGATGGGGAGCGAGTCAGGAGGGCGCGGGGAGCTCGGGACTGAACACGAGCAAGATTGCTGTGAAAAAAATGGTTTTTTTTTATTATGATCAATCAGACCATCTGCCAAGCAGTGCTGGCATTCATCACGATTGTCGTAGTTACGTATTGAGCGCAATTACAGGTGACTAGGTTTCGGGTTTTCCAGCATAAATGTTCTGGCAAGACATGCTTGGGAACAGTGCTGACAACCATATATGAAAGAGAAACCCTAAGGGGGATTCCAAGCTTGGTGCCAGGAGCGTATGCTTCCCTTTGATATTCTTCTTTCTGTCCCTTATGATGCCCATCGCAGCTGCTGTGAAGAGATACAGTGGTTCTGCAAGAGCGCTGTTTATATAGACAAGAGACCCAACAAGGGGAGAAGGGGGATGCATTGGGGACGTGTAAAATGTGTGCGTAAGGTACAGGAATAACTGAACTCATAGAATGGCTCATGCACCACTTTACACACATGTACCAGCAAATCATCGCATGACAACTTAGCTCGCCCTCGAACAAATGAACACGGGACAGAAAGAAAAAGAAACAGAAATAGGGCGTGTACAATACACATGCTGAGTCGACACCATAAATTGTTAACATGTGATATTCTTCACGCTGCTGGCCCGCAATCCTCGAGCATTTTCAAAAAGTATGTGCACATTACATCCCTCGTAAATTCTCCCAGAGCGCGCGTTTGTTGGTACCTACTGCAGTATACTGTCAGTGACAAGTTCTGGGCTTCCTGTATGACTTTGGCGACCACTGGCTGCATCTGATCACTGTGACAGAGGTGGTGCTCCCTGAGCAGGTTTGCTGTCTCCGTTCCATGCATGCATCGCAGAATGCTCCCACTGCGGCTTCACTCCTACCCCGTCCTGATTCGTGACGGAAAGAAGGCTGCCTTCCACATCTCCTCAAGCTGCCATCAACCTAGGATGCTGCACAACCGTATAGTATTCTACCTGTCGCGACCCAGCTGCACACCCATACTTGCAGTCACTGCAAGGGCCTGCCTGCCTGTTGAAAGGGATCGTTCATACATTCACCCGTTTTCGATTTCCAGCCAGTAGGTGCACACGGACACTCTAGAGGCTGGTACAGGCCACAGGCAAGGCTGAGCTGCTGGCAGGCGCGATGGCGTGCCCGCCTGAGGACTCCAAAGGCCTCGCAGGCATGGGCTCGCAGGCCTACCAGGACTTCATCATGGGGCCTGCCGCACAGCAGAGGGGCAACTACAGTGCGGGTCTGTGTGACCGCCTTGATGTACGTGTCTGGCTGCCTCCTGGCCTCCCATCTTTGCATTGCATTGCATTGCATTGCATTGCATTGCATTGCATCGCATTGCATTGCATCGCATTGCATTGCATTGCATTGCATTGCATTGCATCGCATTGCATTGCATCGCATTGCATTGCATTGCATTGCATCGCATTGCATTGCATCGCATTGCATTGCATTGCATTGCATTGCATTGCATTGCATTGCATCGCATTGCATTGCGTTGCATTGCCTTCTCAGGTACATCGTACCTGAGAAACGTGCGTTGAGACGATGGGCTCGCACGGCGGCAACCGGAACACTGCCAGATTCATTCGAAAGGGCTGTTGAGGCCCTGAGCGTTCTCGCTCTGTGAAATTTCTGTTCTCGCACAGGCACTAGCAAGTTTTGGGCAGAAAACGCAGTGACTATATTACCTTCCATTTGTCGTCAAAACACTTACTAATGTCCGCCTCAACGACACAGACATGTAGCAACACAAGTGTCGACCATCTCCTGGATGATACCCTACAGTTAACAGTGTCAGGGACTTGCACATAACTCAGAAAATCTACTGTTTACTGGAGATAAAATCGTGCTCAATGGCAATATGAAGTGCTTCCTTTTGCCTGTGAGCTGGTGTGAGGTAGTTGAACTTCCAAGATCCTGAAAGGCAGTCTGTACGATACGTTCGTTGCTTTGTGGCAAAAACTTGCTGTATGCACCCTGCTGCTTAAGCACACGGCGAACGGCCACCTGCACAGCCCGGCTGTCAGACACGCCTTGCAATGGTAAACGCAGGAACGTGATGAACGCAGCAACGTTTCCCGTGTTTGTACTGCACGACTATGAATGTTCTTGCCCATTGTTCTTGCCCACTTACTGCCTTGTCGGCTGGTAGTGGGGTCCTTGCCCTTTCACTTCCTTCGATTCTCACGGTTGCCGTGGCTGTGCAAGGCAAGAACAGCTGGTTGCACTTCCTAAGCACGCAGCAGGCCAACCCCACTGCACCGCCTGTCGCTGTGTATGGTAGTGCTGTCGTGAATGCGTAGGGTCACCTCTAGCTACTTTGGACCCATGCGCATCTGTTGTTCCTTCCTGAGCTCTCTTCTATACAAGAGTACAATCCTCACTAGTAGAGTGCTCTGTAACTATTCTTGTGCACTGCTGTGCTATTCAGCACAAGTGCAATGGCAGCTTATGTAACCCAGCATGATGGAAGTAGGTGAGGCTGCTGTGCAGGTGGCGGGCACAGCCTGCAACCACGATGGCAAGGCCTTGGACCCCTTCCAATTCAGGCTCGAAGACGCTCGTCAGCGCCTGTGCCAAGCTCTGGCCACCCCATCGAAAACTGTGCAGGAGAGCTCTGCGCTGCCTGAGGGCACCTGTAGCCACTGCGAGAACAAGGGCCCCATGCGTGTGTGCACGGGCTGCAAAGTGGCACAGTACTGCGACCGCACTTGCCAGCGCCTGCACTGGCGTGCTGGACACAAGACTGAGTGCCACACTCTTGCTAGCAAGTAATGCAGTTCGGGGGAGGTGGCACAAGACTGTGGGAATAATAAACGCTCCAGCCAGAATCAGGTTACACAGTTTTTGTATGGCGCATCATGCTTTAGAATTGTGGATGCGGGAAAGGGATTTTTTGAAGTTTTGAAGACGATTTTCACTCCTATCAGAAGGGAGTGCAGGAAAAGGGAATATATGACAAGGGAGCTGAATGTGCGGGCGTATGTGCGAGCCTAGCTGTTGTGTTCATTAGGTATTTGTTCATTATCAGACCCCCACCCCCCGCTCATACAACTGTACTCAATCACGCTGTATTCATTCTACTTTACGATGTTTGTCTGGAGATTGGCTCACATAGAGTACTGCCAATAGTAGTGCTGACCCAGAAGGTTGTAAGCGAGAAGCACATGTGGTGGGTAGTGCATATATATATATATATATATATATATATATATATATATATCACAGTGACAATACAGCAGAGGCAGTGCACGGCTGCCATGCACAACAGTAGCGTGACAGAAGAATTGGAAGGCAACAGTTGTGCGTGTTTTACAATCGTGTGACACGTACTCCCAAAGACGTCCCTGTTTACGGAACCGAGAACAACTCAACTGACAACGTTCCTGCAGTGGTATATCGAGACGTGCGGGACCCAGTAGCCCCGCATCCCCTGCCGCTATCACGCGATAATTGGAATTCGCGCCGGACTTCCTGTGTGCCACATCCTGCGTGCCATCCTGCGTGAGATCTCGGAAAGTTTTACGCGTTTCGGAAAGAATGGCATATATGAGGAGTTGTTGTTCTTAAAGCTTTACGCGTGCAGGCACTGGACTAGAACATTTTTGAAGGTTGGTGGCGAATTTCTGCATCTGGTCTGTTTGTGTCGCTAGTATGACACAGTCTCTAGCCTGTGTGTACATATACCTTCAGTGTTCACTGTGATTGGCTCTCATGCACACACAGGAGACGAAACACAAGGGGCGAGTTTTAAGTTGAATAATTTGTGATCTGAACAGTCATGGATCCACCTCCAGTAGCGGAGGTTGTCGTCCCGGTTGGCGAAGGGGCGTCGGCCTCAACACCATCCCCTGCACCAGACATGCCCGAATTCTGCTGGACGTCAGTTGCCCGAACTATGATGGCACGTCGAGCGTATCGTAGGTACAGTACTGTTTCATCCTGGCTGCGAGTTCATCATTGCCAACGAGTGCACTCTTGACCTTACATAGAAGCTATTTTTCTCTGTCTGTCAACGTCCTGGGAAGATGAACGCAATTCCATGCACTATAAGTATATATATTTGTATAACGGTGGTTATCTTCTCCGTATTCGTTTCCTGCTCGTCAGTGGCCTGCCCTGCCAGGCAAGATGAGTGTTGCCAGCATCAGGTGGCTACTATATGGCTGAGACAAGCTGCAGTCTCATATCATGAACATCATGAACTGTTTTAGGGCGTACCCATCATCGTTTTATCTGCAACAGTGCGATGCAAATGTTTGGAATTGGGCGTTTTCTGCGGAGTAGTCAGCATGCTCAAAACGGTAGAGACGTTCTGAGCATGGAATCCCTTCGATTGGTTTCATTTGGCAGAGCATGTGATTCTCTGCACACTGCACATCACACATCTGCAGTCACATATTCAGGGGCATTATCTGTGCCTTAGGGAGTGAGCACAGACCACTTGTTCACCATGCACGTACGCGCATGCATGACAGGGCGCCCCCGAGGGTCAATAGGACCCGCTCTCAGCTAGGCTGAGGGCATTCATGCTCTAGTCTCTCATATAAAAGGTGGAAAACGTAGTCAGAAACATGATTTTTCCTTTGTTACGTCTACATGGTGTGTTGTTTGTCCGTGGACAGCAAGGCTGTACAGTCGAATGCTGTTTTTAAGATACATATTACTTTGCTTTTGGCTATTTGGGTTCATGCCTATTCACTACCTTTCCGGTTTGTAAAGAACTTGCAGCTGGCCTGCTTTCATATCTGTACGCACTCAAAACGTTTTGCTGGCAAGTTACAACCCGAAACGCCAGCAAAAGGGCAACAACCCAAACCGCTGCTGTACAACCCAAACCGCTGCTGTACACATGTGCTGCAGGTTCCATGGGCTGCACCACACTCCCCTGTTCCTGCTGAACTGGGGCTTGGCCTTCATATTCTTCTTCGTGTCTGGATTCTATGCAATAAAATCAGGCAACCTTCGCGAACTGCTGGCTCCTGCAGCAACTGACATGCAGGAACGGGGCAGTGATGATGATGAGGAGGAGGACACAGGCATGATAATCGTACTGGTGTGGAGAAACGCTAATGTTGAGAAACTGTGGGGGAATGTACTCGCAGGTATGCAGTAGTTGTTTACAGGCATAACTCCATAGAATGGCTCATGTACCAGCAAATGCAGTAGCCGACCTGTGTGGTAATCAGGCTTGCATTTCTGTGTGGTAAAAAGGCTGACCATGTTGCTGTGCTCTGTCTGTTGCTGTGCTCTACTACCAAAGAGATACATAACACACATGAGCACAGGAACGAATGTTCTCACTCTGTGCTGTGTGTCTCGACCCACACGACATCGCAACCTCGAGCTCGTTGATTTCTCAACCGGATGGTTCAGTTGATTGACAAAGTCTGCTCCATGCATGCAGTCGCCCTGCTCTTCATCATCACATGCTTCCTCGTCATGTGGCAGAAGGTTCTTCATATCAAGTACTCAGGTTACCTAACCCTCGTGGCAGGCGTGGTGTACCTGTGGCTGGCCATCGATGCTGCTATAGATGACCCGTTTCCCAATACATACATCGAAAGGTCTCTGAACCTTCGTATTGTCGTGCTCTTCGTGTGGATCTTTCTGCAAATAATAATGCTGGTTTACGGAGTGGTCCAGAAGGTTCTCATTCCATGTGCGGCCAAAAGCACCCTCTCCCTGCCCCGGATACTGTGCCCCTCATGTGTCAAGCTTCGTGGGTCATAGATTACGTTATCAACATTAGCTGATCGAAGCAGTGCATGGGCTGTACCCACGTGCTATGAAGTTTTGCTGCACTGGTTGCAGCGCCTGTCGTCAACATAGACAACAGAAGTGAACGCAAGTGGTTACATGTCACGGTTATTGGATGCAGTGGTTGCATGTCACGGCTATAGGGGCATGCCACTCTTAGTGGTTGCATGTCACGGTTATTGGATGCAGGGCTCAACAAGGACGCCAGATTTTCTGCGCCGCTCCTCAAAACGTCCTCATTGCGCAGCGGTGCACAAGAGAAGGGCATGGAGGAGGTATGGCGGCGCGCCCCCAACCTCCGCGAGCGACTCATGCAGGAGGCTGCAGCCTCAGGCGCTCCCCTGTTCTCATTCTGCGGTACAGCCCTCCACCTGTTTAAGACAGTGCTGCTCACTGGTGTACTTGTGCCATTCTATGGAGTTATGCCTGTAGCTTTACACACAACTTGTATCACGGCACCCATGCATGCGGACTGGTGGTTGAGTGTTGAAGTGCATCAATCGCCCCATGGTGTTGGGTGTTGGGGGCTGGTGTCAGGGGGCTAAGTGGATACGCGCATCAGTTCCAAACAGACAGGCTCCTGCCTGGGATACGATTCCAGAACCCAGCCGTTCTTTCTTGACCTTTCCTTATTGGTGTTGTTGCCTTGTGTTCTGCCTTTGCTTGTCTACCTGCCCCTCAGAGAGTGCAGCTCAACGCATCAGACTCATGTACAGAAGATTAATGTACAGCAGATGTTGAACTTTTGTTGAACATAGCCAGTCTACTTAACCACTGGACACCTGAGCTCAGATGTCCAGTGGTTAACGTAGACTGGCTATGTTCAACAGCAGAGGCATGAGAACTTGTACCACCGTAGCTCGTACTCGGCCTAAGCGGACCGAAGTGTTGCTGCACATTGAAGTACGAGATAACGTGACTGTACAGCAACACTCGGGCTACACAGCTACACAATGAGTGGGCCAGGGGGGGGAGTGTGTGTGCCTAAGGCCCTGTGCAAGGTATGCGGGGTAGGGGGGTTGGCAGAGGTTTATATAGGGGTCCTATGTAGGGGGTTTGTGCATGCAGCTGAGTACTACCACAAGGGCCGCAGGTGCTTTGATGGCACCTCATGCCCATGCTGCCTCCACTGCGACATTAGCGACCATGCCAGGTATGTGGGTGGCCTCGACAGCAAGGGAGCTCCGCACGGCCTTGGAGTGTGGCACGACACCTACAAGCACGGCGAGCTCATTGTCGGGCACGTGTTCCCCTCCCCCATTCCCCCATTGTACATACTGTCTGCTTTTGCTGTGCCTGCAGAACACCCAAGAGCAAGTTTGTGTTCTTTCTGAGGCGCAGGCGGGAAACAGCGGCTTTGCTTGTCGCACGAATTCGTCTTGCGGTCAACTAGCGGGTTGATGAGTGTGTATATATACATATACATACATGTATGTGTGTGTGCAGAAGGTTTGCTTTTAGTACGAATTCGTCTTGCGGTCAACTAGCGGGTTGACGAGTGTGTGTATGTATATATACATATACATACACATACACATGCATGTATGTGTGTGTGCAGAAGGTTCATGCATGGTGTTCCGACTCCACCGTTCCGGGTGCGCACGAACACCGGCAGCGGCTTCCTCGCCATCCGCATCGCCATCCTCACCTGCCGCACAGACCCTGTCAACGTCATGGGCAGCATGCGTGCGGTGTGGGGCAAGCACAGGGTGGATGGGGGCCCGGAGCCTGCCCCCCTGTGCGCTGCAATCGCCTCCCTGGAGGGCAACACGTCCGGGCTGTTCTATAAAGGGTTCCCACGTGTGGCCTGGTTGCAGGCATGCCATCCTCCAAACCACCTTCTTGCCTGAGCTGTTTCCGTGTACAAGACTTAGATCTCATATGCTGAGACAGTCTGCCACTCAGTTGGCGGTGCATGCATGCCGCAGCTGCTGCACAGCAGGGCTCTGTGGATGCGTCAGGGGGGGGATGGGGGGGCAGGCTGCCCGCTTCCCCGTTGGAATAGCATGAGCACCCTCATGAACACCAGAGACCCTTAGAGTGATACTTGCTGCTGGTACTACTGCTACTACTTTTGCTGGCACTACTGCTTGGAACAGATTCTGTGATGGTGATGTTGAGCGATTGGAGCAAAGTGGTGGTCCGTTTGCGTTCGTTTCTTTTGGCTATTTGACTTAATGATGCACGCTCACAGCGTTCCCGGCCCCGGTTTGTAAGGACGATAGCTACTACTGCTACTGCTGACACAGAGTGATACTACTTACTACCACAAACGATAGAGACAGCAAGTCTTGGCACAAGTGGTGTGCCGTCTGACAGGCAGCAAGCCCATGCAGATGCCTGTGCCACTTTCCAAGCTGCAGTCCGTCGCGGGCAGCAGCCTGGCGGCTCGGGCAACGGTCAGCATTCCTTTGAGCACACCTGTGGGAAGAGATGGAAGCAGGCTGGGCGCTGCTGCTGCTGCTGATGATGATGCTGATGATGTAGAGGCGCCCAGCAGCGCAGTGCCTGCACCTTCAGAAGCAGCAGGGCAGGCAGGGGATGTCAGGAGGCTTGCTGATATTGCGGAGCAGAAAGTGCAGGATGTACAGCGGGAAATTGCTGAGACTGGTGCGCGCTGTTGAGCAGGTCTTGAGTTGGTGACCCCAGGAGGGGTTCCCGTTGTCTGGAACGGTGCTGGATACTGCAGTGGCTGGGGCTGTTCAGCGTTGTCTGTCACCTACTCGCAGGCCTTTTTGCAAACAGGAAAGGCATTGAAAATGCAAGAACCCAAGGAGCGGGAAGCTCTACGAACACCAAACAACTACCATTTCGCTTGAATGGCGCAACAGCACCATCACCAATGTCTTTCCCAGCACTCTTATCCAAAGTGCGGTGGCAGTGACTAAACACAATGCCACGACCACACCCCAAGGCACGACAGAGATACTTCCTAGACACACACGCAACTGCAGCCCACGATCGTATACCGAACCAACAGGCCAGACTGCTTCTGTTCAAGCATTACGAAAGCAAGTTCGCTGGCCACTGAGGCGCATGCATCGCTGCATGCCTCAGTGGTCTGCGACCTTGCTTTCATAACATCGTTATGAACCCATTTTATGGTTTCTCTATGATCCATTCTATGGAGTTATGCCTGTAACTTTACACACATTTACGGTTTCTCAGAGTCAGGAAGCATGTACAGTTACAGGCATAACTCCATGTAATCAGGAACTGCATAGAATCAGGAACTCCATAGAGTCAGGAAGTGAGTGCGGTGCAGTGGACCCCGGGTTCCCAAGCAGTGTGGGATGCTTTGGCCGCCACAAAGCTGGAGGTCCTCCCTCCTGGCCACCTCACATGGATGCAGACCTGATAGGGCAGCCCCTATCGACGTGGCTGCTGGATCCCGCCAACCTCTCCCTCGACTCACGTACGACTCTGATCATCCCTTCTGTCCCTGAATGATTCATGTGTTTTGAAGAAATAGTACTTGCTACTACTCTTAAATAAACTGAACTACTCATAACGTACTTCAATCTATCATTCGTTTTTGTAGGGAGGGGCTAAGAAGCTCTTTAGATTGTATTCCTAGCCTACTGTAATATGTTACTCTGAACTTGAAACCCTTTGATTTACTAAAGAACATGCTCAAGAATATTTGAAGCTGCTGCCAGAGCAGTAATATGGGCTAACATCACACAACCCGCTGCGGGTGAAGTTGTCATGCGATGATTTGCTGGTACATGAGCCATTCGGTATGAGCATTAGTTAAGACTCAGCCATCCGGTACATTGGGACATTCCATGGTAGGCACTCTACGGAGTTATGGCTGTTACTGTACACACTGCGGGTCTGTTTCTGCCTGCCTGCCACTTCCAGTCCAGCACATCACGTGTGCACGCTGCTGACACTGGCGCTCTGCAGCGTGCAGTGCGGCCCAACGCGACTCGGCTGAGCCCTGATGCTTCGTCAGGCTACGATGCGCTGTTCTTTGTACATGGGTTCAACTCGTCCCTGCATCACGTGCTGGGCCTGCTGGGCCAGATGCTGGCGCTGGGCTCCTTTCCTGGAGACCTCATGCCCGTCATCTTCGGTTGGCCGTGCACAACGAGCTATCAGTACCCCTACGTGCGCCTGCTCTTCTTCTACCAAGCTTGCTGTCTGCAGATGTGCAGGCAGGCAGGCCTCACTGCCGCAGGGCGTGCGTAATTCTGGAGCACCGGCTTCTATCGAGTAGTTGGGGGTTCGTCCGTTCTTGGGGTGTCATGGCCGTGTATACATGTGTGTCGTATCAATCATGCAAGGACAGAATCATGCAAGACCAGTGATCACCAGTGTCTTATCTTAGTTAGATAGAACAATCCCGAATAGTTGGTACTATTTCTCAGGTGTGTCACCTGACAAATTAAGCGACAATGGTGATCACTGTGCAAGACCGGAACCAGAGTCATGCAAGAGGTTGAATCAGAACAACCTGCAAAAAAGGTTGAAAAAGGTTGAATCAGAACAATCTCTGGTCAGAATCAGACTCATGCAAGAACAGATGTTGTGGGGCTTCAGCACTAATCACTCTTCAGTAATGAGGCATCACTCCAACAGGGGGGGGGGGCGATCTTTCCGGCGCACCCTATCAATGCAGCCCAGCTTCCCAGGCCGGAAGAAGTGTAGTGAAATAATGTCCTGTTACATCATGTTATCCCCAGCTGCAGCACCCGAAATACTGTCCTGGTACATTATGTTAGCCCCAGCTGCAGCACCCGAAATAACGTCCTGTTACATCATGTTATCCCCAGCCCCACCTGCAGCACCCTGTGTTCCCTTCATTGAGAAGTGGCTCGGTGCAGTGCCACAAGGTCACGCAGTCAGACTACGTGTCGGACAAGCTCATCGAGGCGCTGGAGTACCTGCAAGAGGATGGCTGCCGCAGCGTGCACATCGTGTCGCACAGCATGGGCGCACGCGTCATCTCTGGCTCCTCAGAGAAGCTGTCCCGCTTCTTCCCCAAGTTGTTGCCTGCTGAAGGCAGTGGCGTGCCCACCTCGCTGCCTGCCCCGACTCGAACTTCGTTTAAGGAGACCCAAGGTGCCGCCGCTGCTTTCTTTTGTTGAATATATCTTTTGTTGCAGGACCAGAAGCAACATCTCAGCCGATGATTCGTCCACATCCACGCATATTAAAGGATTTTGACACCATCTGAGCGAACATAGCCAGTCTACTTTAACCACTGGACACCTGAGCTCAGATGTTCAGTGGTTAAAATAGACTGGCTATGTTCAATGTTCAACACACACCACACAGCCTGTTGTTTTTGAAGTGTTGCCTCGAAAATTAATTGCAGAAGAAAGAAGCTGTGGCACCACCAGCTCTCACACAGTTCCACTTGACATCATGCCAATGGCATGTACAGTCTGTTGGCGTATGGAATTATTGTTGCAAATTTTCCCTCTTTCGAGCGTCAGAATCTCAAACCACTGTAATATTTGTGCGTTGTGTGATTGACTTGCTGAATTGTCCCTTCCTTTCTCGACTGCAATACCAAATTGTGTGATGGCCACATTCAGAGTTCACGCGCAGATGCAGCTGTCAGTATTGAATTGCCGTCAGGTTTGATATCTACTGTGTACATGTCCGAAATGTGTGTAAAGTTACAGGCATAACTCCATAGAATGGCTCATGTACCAGCACACCATCGCATGACATGTCCGAAATCGAATGAACCACCAAAATTACAAACCGGAAAGGTAGTACACAGGCATCAACCCAAATAGCCAAAAGCAACGAACACAAAACATCCACCACTTCACTCGAATGGCAGAACAGCACCATCACGAAAGTCTTTATCAGGAGCTCCAACATTCAGCAGCAGTTCCAACCTTTATCAGCAGTTCCAACATTTAGTGCAAGTGCTGGCACCACCTCCGATGAAGAGCCCCTGAGAACATTGCGAGCTGCCACAGGCCTACAGCTCGCGTCTGTCACTTTCCTGAGCCCAGACATGGAGTACTGTGAGTTTGTGGACCGCTGTGGCCCTCTGCTGCGCTCTGTGTGTCCCCTGGTGACCATCTACGGCGACGGTCAGGACATAGCTTTGGTGTGCTCGTATTTGATGAACAAGATGTGGTTCAAGACACATCCACAGGACATGCCACCAGGCCTGAAGGAAGCATCGTGCGCCCCCCCCCCCTCCAGGGATATATATGTAAATAGTTAAGGATTGGGGAAAGACTAATTATGTCAGCGAAATAGTTTAATGTGTTGATTATGGGGTGTGTTACCTGTACCGATGCAGATGTTTTCTGTTAGTAGCTTTTGGCGTTTTGGGTTCATGCCTATTTACTACCTTTCCGGTTTGTGAATGCATATCTGTAACGATGCATGATTTTCCGGGGTGATCACGACAGAAGGTATTTAGTTTGGCTGAAAGTGGCTGACAAGTTGTCAATAACGATACCCCTGCCCCCCTCCCCCTCTCCCCCCTTGCCCACCTGAATCCCTTGCACCCCGTATACGTGCCTTGCCCCCGCCATCGTCGTCGAATCCAACCGGAGTGGCCAGTGGAATACTGTTCCGTTTTCAAATCGCCAAGCCCGCTGTTGACGATGCATGCATGGTATTGGTAGCCAAACCCTTTGGCGTGTGGCGAGATCGTGATAGTGCTACAAAGGATATATGGAAGGACATACGGAAGGATGTGTTTGTTGCAGGGAGAAGCTGGGGCTGCCACTGACCAAGGCCCTGGGCAACCACTGTGACACGTGCATCAGAAGCAATGGAGAGGTGCTTGACGTGGACTATGTCTCTGCGTCGCATCTCACCAGCAACATCCATGGAGTTCGGCACAACTACTTCCATCTTAACAGGTGCGATTTGTGAAGCACATCCGCATGCACTTCAACATTGAGCAGTAGGCTCATACGTTCCCCAAACACGTTTGAAGCTGAATGTTTATGGAGCGCTGGAAAGGCTGTTGTGATGGTACTGCTGTGCCATTTGGGTGTGTTTTGTTCAATTTGCAGCCCTCATGTCTCCTTAGGAGGCCTGGCACCAGCCAGCCTTGGGAACAACCAAGGCAAGGGAACATCATCTGCAGGCTGGGTGGCTGTTGTTGGCTTCAAACTAAGGGTTCAGCCCTGGTGTGTGTTGCACAATGTTGTGACATGGCTGCACATGGCAGCACGGGGACTTGCTGTCTGTTCACATCTTTGTTAGTGGTGCAAACATACTCTAGATGTTCTACGTTGGCGTCACACTTCCCTCAGGCTCGCTTTTTAAGCACCCAAGGGGATTGCCGGTGACGTGGCCCTTTGTGAACCATCCCTGGCAGCCCCTGCATCTCAGTAGAGGTATCCATGTCTCGATCACGTGACATACATGCCTCACCATGTAAAGAAACTGTGCGAAGCTACCAGGCGTCAGAGCTATTATACGTAGCAACATTTTAACGCCATTTTATCCAACAGGATCGAATGCTGTGCGTGAGTTACTGTGGGCCACCATGTTTTGCGGGCCCGTGTGGATGCGAGGCCCGTATCAGTGATCCACCACACTTATGCCAAGGATCAGGGGCATGGGGTGCGTGCAGGGAGATGGTGGATGATCTCAGGGATCTGATGGTGTCTCGCAAGCGGGCCAAAGAGAGACCATATCGCTTAGAGTGGACAGCTCAACTCACATACGGATTTGTGGTAGCTCCTTCGTATGTCGTAGCCGCCTAACCTTTCATGGCGGCTGCTTGTTGGAAGGAGATGTTCTGGAAGAAGGGTCTTTGTGTGAACTGCATCCACAGGTTAAAAGATCCTGATCCTCCATCCAGAGGGTGCAGCACTAGTGAAATTGACATCGAGACAGCACGGCTGAGACTTCGTGTACATCAAATATCAAGGATAAGACTTGTCTCTCTTTTTAGGACAGTCAAGTTCTTCGCTGAGAGTAGCTTTCGAATGCGTTATCTGTTATTTTCGTCTTCAGATTTGGGTTCTTGCCTGTTTTTCTGCCTTTCCGGAACTTGTGAGAAGTTGGTTTCAGGAATGTTGATCTTGGTTGACGAGTGCAAAGTGGTCGGCAACGCACCAATCATTGCTGCACTACCTGCATCAGACGAAGCACTAGCCTGTCTGTTGCAACATGCTGTGACGTGGACCTTCAGGGCCACGTGTAAACTTTGCTTCTCTGTGCTGGACACAGCGGGCCGCCACTTATCCTGTCATAGGCCTGGCATATGCTGGCCTTGTCCTGGCATAGGCCTGTCACAGGATAAAGGCCCTACTGTGTGGAGTACACTGTACTTGAGCTCGAGTTGCAGTTCGGGACTGGAGTGTACAAACTCCTGTTACACCAGGTGCGCTTTGTGTGCATCCGTGCCGCGCCACTATCGAAGTAATTTCACCAGGTGGGAGCCCTCTGTCACAACTGTCTGGTGACAGCCAGCCACTGGCAGGGCCCCTGAGCATCAGTGCAACGAATACAGCATCTGTCTTACAAGCCTGAAAGGCAAAGAAAGGGCAGGACGAATACAGCATACTACATAGACTTACAAGCACCTACATTAGCCACGTTACATCAGTGTGGCTGCAACTGACAGGGCACTCACAGCTTGAACCCTGAATGGACAGCCACCACGCCACCTGTGATGCGCTCAAAGTCGACGAACCGGAAACCAACATCTTGAACCTGCTCCGCGAATGTTTCTGCATCTGGAAACTTCCTGATGGATTCTACAAGGTACCTGCATCACCGCAAGGAATCAAATAAACGATCGCTGACTTTTCTTGCTGAATAAACGGTCGCTAAGAACATTGGCTCTGAGACGGCTCCAGACTAAGGACAAGCATTCGAGATCTGGGAACTGACATGCTAGAGGGAGACCATACATAGGCATGCAGACGTATGCTTGGATGCTGACGATCTTGTTCTGTCTTGTAAACAAGTACAGACTCCCACGTACAGACTCAAGGAAAGATTCTACGTACGGCAAGAGCCACTGCATTGAAACTGGAATCGGTAGGAGTACGGCACAGTAGCACAGAAAGCGCAGGTCTAGGAGTATCTCCATCCAAGTGACCATCCAATACACAGCAAGCACAAAGAAACAACACACACGGCGGATTCTACCAGAGCAACCAGCACAAAACCACTGCTCTGCATACCCGTCATGGTGTTTCCCGTGTACCTCCACACATCTGGCCAACACATTTGTTTGCGCATGCAACTAGCATCTGGACCACGAAGCTCAAACCAAGTATAGTTAAGTCCCCGAATAATGATTCATTTAATGACGGGGGGCATTAGGCTGCACAGGGTGTCCCACCATCCCATTTGCCAAGTCTGAGGCTCGCAATTGGCTGTCCAGGTGAAGTTTAGGCTTGCATTACAAACTGCTTTTTGACTGACAGCACAGATATCAGGAAATGAGCACAGACCTGTAGCTGTCTGCGTCATTTGCAACCAGCTTTCCCATCTTCGGGATCACATTCATCGAGTACGCATCATAAACATCTTTAACAATGGGGGTGTCCACAGGCGAGAACTCCAAGCAGAGGAAACGGCCCCCACGCTTGAGTACTCTATGTGCTTCAGACAGCGCCGCTCCGCGGTTCGTTACGTTTCGAATTCCGAAGGCGATGGTGTAGCTGTCCATTGAGTTGTCCTCGATAGGCAGCTGCTCTGCCGAGGCCACTACCCATTGCAGATGAGGCCCTGAATCACCATATGCCATCACCTTATGATATCATGCAAGTATCTACACAAAGTGGGACCGTTATCTGTGCTCCTGTTTGTCATCAGAGCGCATGCCAACACACTCGACAAGACACTCAACCATAAATAGACCTGTAGGTACTCAGAGATACCAGGCATATCACTCTAATGATTATACATTGTGTACGCCCTTCCCTGTGCTGCAAAGGTGTTATAATAGCACCCACACCTGACAAATTCTTGCCACCAGCTTTCTTCTTTCCCTCTGCAATCATGGCGTCATTGATGTCAAGAACTGTGACGCTGCCTTCGTACGCTCCATCACGTGTCAGGTTTTGTAGCACTCTGAACGCGATATCCCCCGTGCCCCCAGCTACATCAAGGTGTTGGATGCCAGGTGTTGGCGACAGTTTGGTCACCAGATGGTCCTTCCACAGGCGATGCATGCCTACACTCATAACATCGTTCATAACGTCGTACTTCGGGGCCACGCTCTCGAAGACCTTGCCTACCAGCGGCTCCTTGTCGCCTACTGGAACATCTTGAAAGCCTGCAAGCTGTCTGACCGTCGGCCTTCGCTAAGGTGAACACGTACAAGTCATGCTACATTCCCTCACAGCCTTGAATTACAAATTCTTGGCCTGGTGGACTACAGTGTCCTCTGAAAAAGGTCTGATAAGAACTGTGCTGGCTTGCAGCATCCAACCTGTTGAACAGACTAGCAAGCTATGGCAGCTATACAACAAGCCCGTATGGCACATTTGTGAATACATGAGCTATCAAACGCACCGAAGTCTACTGTTTCTGAATGCGTGCTGAGCCAGCGACCAATGCAGCCAGCCTGCTTCCACCACGACCTTGCGTGCGCTCCTCGAATACAGGACATGTCACTGAGAACGACAGACGTCCTAAATAAACTTTTCACGGTCGCATCCCTGCTCAAAACGCTACATCTCAGCCAATACGGCTCATGCTCTATTCCTGTGCCAACAGACTGTCAGAGAGCTCTGTCGGCATCGCCCAAGTCATCTAAGCTCGCTTATTTACAGAGCCACAGTTCGTGCCAGTGTTTGCGGCTTGTCATGACGTGTCGCAGATGACCGTTGGAACGCGTTGCACATATAACATGCGGAGCTCGCAGCAATTCTACAAGAATCTGTTTTGGTCTGAGGTCCTCATGTCAGATCTTGGAACACACCACGAAACCACATGCTACTCTGCAAGCTATTACTGCTTACACGTACAGCTAGGAATTCCTGCTGTCGAGCATGCAGGCTGTTGCCCATCGAACAACCGAAAGAGCGTGTGTGAGTCGTGTGTGTTCTATACCTTGGTACACCAGCCATTGCTGCATGAAAACGAAGGGTAACTCATCAGTTTCCTTGTTCATTCTTACATCGTGGATCCTTAATCTTGGCTTGCAACACTAGTTACTTTCCTTCACTTGTTGCAACCTTCGAACAAACCCAGGCTCTCTGAGGCACTGTGGTTCCCATCAGCACCGCAGATGCTGAATTATCCTTGCTGTGGCACGGGTGTGTGTAGCCCACTGCAGTGCTGAGGCAGAACTTCCTGTGCATGGGTTTGTTCCTGATCAGATTATCGGTCTTGCGAAGAGAGTGTTATCAGGCGCTGAACCATGATTAGGTCAATTGCCAGTTGTGTGTGTTTATATTGACAGTCAGCTCCCAGTTGTGTGTGTTGCGGCCAGTGTAATAGTGACAGTGTCATGCAGCAATACCCATTGCAGCTCCGGTCTGGAGAACTAGTGTCTAAACTGGTGGGTTCTTATCCCCTTTTGCTACCGTTAACAACGTAACAGTCTTCATCTGGGCCTTTGGCAGCGCTGGCCATTTTCTGGCGCAAAACTACCTGGCACAAAACTACGGTACATAGCTGTGGCCCACCCACAATTCCACTTTCTTCTGCACACACCTCTCACCCATACCACACATAATCCTAGACGGGAGAACACCAGGGTTCGTTGAATCATCATCAACCAGGGTTGCATCACGCAGCAGAAATATATACCTCACTCTATTCACATTCACTCCTCAAGTCCACACACCTTGTGGGATCGTCCGGTGCAAGCCCTGATACAATCACACCGGAAGCTTCACGAAAATCAGGGCCTCTAACGAAACCCTGCCGGCCGCAACCAGACACAGAGCGCAATGAAGGCACCGCAGTCAGCATCTGCGCCAAAGCAGTAGCTGCATCAACATTCATGTCGCTTCCCTGTAGCTTCAAACGTTTCAAGTTCATGACAGAGGCAGCCAGGGCCGAAAACAATCGGTCAGAGATCTGTACGTTCCCTAAAATCAAGCCCTGCAGTGTGCTAGAAAGACTCTTGGCCAGAGTCACTGCCCCCTCATCAGCTAGGTCTGAGCCTGTGACATCAACCTCCAAGCTACGAAGGTTTGTGCTGCGTGCAATGCCGGACGCAAGCGTCATGTATGCGCAATCACACTGAATTCTCGATTCAGTATCATGCTGAACAGTAAGCTGCAGAGTGATGTGCTGCAGGGCCCGCATTTGAGCAAGGGCTGCTGCTAGATTACCTATAAATCTGGTTAATACGCGAATGTGCAGCTGTAATGTCGTCAATTCCCGGCAGTTGCCGATGAAAGAGCTGAGTGGTAACGTCACCCCGGCTGGCATATCATGAGACGAATGTATTTCGATCTGAGTCAAGCTGGCAGTGATGCTGGAGGTGTCTACAAGTGCGGCCAGCAAATCAACCGTCAGGGCACATGACCTAAGGCACAAGCTCTGTAACGTGTCCTGCTGGGCCACAATCTTTGCAAACTGCAAAGACTCCGCAGTAACCGACCCATCAGCATCTGCCTGCGCATGCAGCACCACATCCACGTGCTGCAAGCTGGCCAGGTGCGCATTGCCGGTGGCTACAAGGCCCCTGAGCAAAGCCGAACTGTTCAGGTCTACGTGCGTCAGCTGCGCTATTGTTTCGATTGGAATTCTTTGAATCAGCGCCACGTCCGACGGCGCACTCACAGGCAGATACGGCCCCGAATGCATGCACAGACGCAAACGCCGCAGCGCTGGCAGGCAGCACAGGTACTTGCACAGAGTTGCATGAGTCTCCTCTGGGACGCCTCCCTCCACTGGCGGCGTGTAGTGATAGTTGAAGCTCAGCTTACTCAGACTCGTGGCGCTGTGCAGCAGATGCACAACAGCCAAAGCATGTGGCGCAGAGCAGACATGCATCCCCACTGCTAGCTCCCTCAAGGAGGAGTGCAGGCTGCGCACGACACACTGCAGAAGGGCAACCGCGATGATATTCTGGCTGATATCGAGCTGTTGCAGGCTGCGCAGAGCCGTGAGTGAGCTGGAGAGTAGCGCATTTAGGTAGCCGTTCGCGTCTCCCCCGCCATGTGTGAAAGACACGCCGTTCCGGAAGGAGACCCGCTCATCAGCACACCTCAACGTGAGGCTGGTTAGGTTGATGAGCTGCGAAAGCCAGGTGTGATTATGACCTAGAACATTTGGAGGGCACTTGCGCAGAGTAATGCACACACCCAAGTGCTTGAGCTGGGTGCATCGCACCAGCGTCGCAGCAAGATGGCGCACACACACGCAGCAGTTTGCGGCATGCATACTGAGGTGCGTCAAATGAGAGAGAGTGTGGAAGTCCCAGCACGCGCATGCTTGCACAATGTTGTCTGCCCATTTGGTCTGGTTGGAGATCTCCAGGTGTCTGAGGCTGTAGAGCTGCACACAGAGCTCAGCGAGAATCTCCGCCTGCTCGTTTCGTCTGTTCAGGCGAGACTTGCTGGTGAAGGAGAAGAAGTGGATGTTCGGGAGCTCGCACAGTTTCAGAGTGTGCAGACTGCCGTCGCGCGTAGACAGCTCTTTCAGGACTGTCTCCAGAGGCACGGTAAACTTGTCTCCCTTGAATGACAGTGAGATTGACGAGCAGGGTGGCTGCATACAGCATTCCAGAAGAGCTCTCGAAAATCTCTGCACGCTGTTATTGGAGCCTGCGTTTGCGCGAGCTGGCACGAGGTGGGAGACACCGGTGACTGCGAGCGACTGCGCTCGCCTTGCCCCCTCACATAGCCCCGCAAACCACTCCAGCACGGAGGATACTGTGGCCAGTGAGAATGCATTGCTGTCCAGCTGCAGCGTGCCTGAAGCTGCAACCTCGGGAAACTGAGCGCTTATTGCTAGTATGTGCATTGAGGGGGGAAGCCTGGCGAGGATGAGATCGAGGTGGCAGGGGGTGGCGCGCAGAACCGCTGCAGCTAGCCCTGGTGCCAAGCCTGATAGAATCTGCATCAGTTCAATACCTGAGACAACCTGAAATGTAAGGGCGGCAAGGACATGATTGTACATGGCTGCAGTGCACCAATGCTCTGGATGCAGTATCGACCAGTCACTGTGCTGTGTGGGGAGACTTGCATTGCAGCGTTTACGGATGCGGGGGGATGACACCGGGACGAGTGCTTGGACTGCATGTCTTTGTGACGTGAACGGTGGTGGGGGGGGAACCAGGGCCAGTACTTTAGTACTGCACTGGTATCTGGATAGGAATGAATGCAATGAATTATTCGGGGAGTACGCCGAACGTAGTTTGAACTTCGGCCTCATCGTCACAGTGGCAGAGCCCATGAAATTCGTTGAAAAGGAAGCCACATGAGACCCTTTACGCACCCAACTCGGAAGCTCGAAGAAAAGACTATAGATGGCTCTGGCCAGACAGACCGGATTCAACCGGGGACCTCGCATAAAAGCACATCAGCACGGTGCTGGTGCAAAGCATTGCATATCCTGCTAAATATTGAACTTTCCAGGAATCCTGGTGAATAGTGAAAGAGCTAATTGTGCAGATGGCCACATCTTGGCTCGAGCATGGAAAAGGTTTGTTTGGGGGGGGGGGGGGGAGGTTAAAGTTGCTGAAAGTGTGTGTCCAGATCATCACGAACTGCTGAAACGAGGAAATGGCTTTTCACGACTCAGTTGACATCTCCCTCTGAAATGGGCTCGCATTCAAAAATTAAGCGCCCTGCCCAAAGACATGCACACCGCACGTTGGAGGGGGGGCAGGCGAGGATATGGTGGTCGCAGCATACCTGCTCAGGTTCAGTTCCTGCAGAGGGAGGGTGTCTGGTAGCTTCATGCTGTCGGATCTCTTCCTGTGCGCGGCAGGCTGCCTCTGTCACCCTGGCCGCTGCCTGGGAGGGCTGGCGGAATAGAACCCCCCCCAGGACCTCACACAACACCTTCAGGCGCTGCTCGTCAACGAAGTAGTCACAAGCCTGCACCCTGACGACTCTGCTTAGAATCTCGCCAACGTGATGATGCTATGTTAGCGTTCATCCCACCACTGGAAACCTCACCGTGTGAAGACTATGCGCGCGGTAGGTGCATGGTCGCTATGATCTACCACACAGAGTGTCATTCCAAGCCATTCCAAATCAATCCAAGAACAACAGATACTACCCCCCTTTCAAAATTATGGCAGTATAGACTTCATATTTCGCGCCCTCATCCCTGTGGGGCAGAGACGTGGAGTTTGATTTAGTGTCGACAGGTGGATCGAACACACTCGTGCCGCACCGTGTAGAACGTGCACTGCTGGCGCACACTGGAGCAGAGCAGCGAACAGTTTGTAGGTCAGTACCTCTAGGTAGGAAGCTATGGTCCTCGTATCATGAGCGGCTCTGACGTATTCATGTGACGATGCCACACACTCCAGCCAGGTTTCAAGCACGCATGCAGGGAAGCATAGCAGGGCCTCTTCAGTGCTGCCAGAAGACATAATATTCCGCAGAGTAAGAGACGAATTGATTATGTCAGCGGAAAGCGTCACGGTCTGTCCTGCGGCGCTGCGTATGATGAGCCCATCGTCACTCATCGTGGCCATGTACTCCGAAGTGCTGGCCATGAAACCTAGCCAATGCCGAACAGCATGGGCTAGAACCAGCAGCTGACGGTCTTATTTCAACCCGTTGCTGTCAGCTGAGCTCGGTATCATGAGTGAATCGAACATGTACAGCAGCAGGGCAGGACAGCAACGGCAGACACAGACGATGGCCACCGCCGATACTGCAGCGGGCTTTTGCACCCCGAAGTAGGAGCATCGATCCAGGATTGAAGGAGCCAGGTATGTATTGGGGTACGCGTATGGGGTGCTTGTAGCACACGCACATTTGCCTTGCCTCAAGTGATTGATGTGTGCACTGCACGTGTAGCATGCGCCCGGCATGCCTGGATTACCGACCACTACGCGTGGATGCCATGCCTGCACCAGTTGGGCGTCACATCCATGTTTGAAGTCAACGTGACAGATAAGCTGGATGTATACTCTTTTGACCTTACCCGGCTTCGCTGGGGGGGGGGGGGGGGGGGGGGAGTATCAAGA